>JAFMOC010000082.1:972500-1047500 GCA_019802505.1 Corydoras sp. C115 | reverse complement strand
CCTGTTATATTGACAAACTGACGTTCTCTTTGTGGGGGGGGGGAGTAGAAATTCTACAGAGTTGGCGTCTGCAGCAGGATAGTCCAATATCCACTGTGCTGCTTTTCCCTCTGAAGGTGGAGGCTCCAGCAGCCAGTGAGGACGGTATGTGATGATAATTCATGTAGACTGAAAACTGTTGGATTAGTTTTTCAATTTTTAAACAGCCTGTACCTGTTAACTTCTGACTTGTAATATTCTCATTTGTAAGTCGCTTTGGATAAAAGCGTCTGCTAAATGTAATGTAAATGTAAATATACATACACTTCATTCTTATTTGTTTGAGTTCAAAATCTTAAAGCATCACTGGCTCTTTTCTAAAAAGACTGTAAACATTCAAACACTAAAAACATGTAGCACTTACGATGGTCACCCACTGTTACCCATCAATGTTTCTTTGGAATATCAGTGGAGACTGAGGTCTCACACAGACATGAGAAGAACATGTAGACTCCACACACAAACAACCTCTGTTGTTCTTAATCGAACATCGAACTCAGGATTTAGTTTTGCACCAAAGTACAAAGAGATATCATGGCCAGACTCTTGAATGTTATCTCTCTCTCTCTCTCTCTCTCTCTCTCTCTCTCTCTCTGTGTGTGTGTGTGTTCGTGTGTGTGTTCGTGTTCGTGTGTGTGTTCGTGTTCGTGTGTGTGTTCGTGTTCGTGTGTGTGTTCGTGTTCGTGTGTGTGTGTGTGTGTGTTTGTGTTCGTGTGTGTGTGTTCATGTTCGTGTGTGTGTGTGTGTGTTCGTGTGTATGTTCGTCTGTGTTCGTGTGTGTGTGTTCGTGTGTGTTCGTGTGTGTGTGTGTGTGTGTTCGTGTGTGTGTGTTCGTCTGTGTTCGTGTGTGTGTGTGTGTGTTCGTGTGTGTGTGTGTGTGTGTGTTCGTGTGTGTGTGTGTGTGTGTTCGTGTGTGTGTTCGTGTGTGTGTTCGTGTGTGTGTTCGTCTGTGTTCGTCTGTGTTCGTCTGTGTTCGTCTGTGTTCGTCTGTGTGTGTGTGTGTGTGTGTGTGTGTGTGTGTTCGTCTGTGTTCGTCTGTGTTCGTCTGTGTTCGTGTTCGTGTGTGTGTGTGTGTGTTCGTCTGTGTTCGTCTGTGTTCGTCTGTGTTCGTCTGTGTTCGTCTGTGTTCGTCTGTGTTCGTCTGTGTTCGTGTGTGTGTGTGTTTGTGTGTGTGTTTGTGTGTGTGTTCGTGTGTGTGTGTTCGTGTGTGTGTGTGTGTGTGTTCGTGTGTGTGTGTGTGTTCGTGTGTGTGTTCGTGTGTGTGTTCGTCTGTGTTCGTCTGTGTTCGTCTGTGTTCGTCTGTGTTTGTGTGTGTTTGTGTGTGTGTTCGTGTTCGTATGTGTGTGTGTGTGTTCGTGTGTGTGTGTGTGTCTTTTGACAGGTGCTTGTGTAAAGCAGGTGACTGAGTATAACCTGTTGGTAAGCAGCACTATAGAGATGGCTGTAGTTTACAGGTGAGTAAAAACTTATACTATAATCAGATCTAACATTTTATAAGTGTTTATAAGCACATTAATGTAAATCTGCAGCTTCATTTCATTTATAGATCTAATGTGTTGTGTGTGTGTGTGTGTGTGTGTGTGTGTGTGTGTGTGTGTGTGTGTGTGTGTATTAGAAATGTGGAGCAGTATGGCATGAGCAGGCCGTTGTGTTTAGCACACAGTGATGGGGGCGATGCTGTGATCTCTGCCCTTCTGATTGATCTGGACTTTGATGGGCAACTGGAAGTGTTGCTGGGAACATATGGACAGGTGCACACACACACACACACACACACACACACACACACACATACATACATCGATGAAAATGTATGTTGTTCTGTTATGTAGTGTATTTCGTTCTTCTGTCAATCGATTACCCCGAACTGTTTTGTTCCATACAGGATCTGTTCTGCTACAAATACCAGCCACAAACAGGAACTAAAAAGGAAGAGTTTCAGCTACTGTGGAGAAGAAGCTTTAAAAGTCCCCTCCTGTCAATCATCTACCTGGACCTGACAGGAGACGGCCTGAAGGAGCTGGCTGTTCTCACAATAAAAGGACTTCATATATTACAGGTGTGTTCGTTTGTAAGTAGCAATAGTTCTCCCTGTGACATGAGATTCATTCATTCATTTATTCATTATCTTCCGCTTTATCCTCTATTAGGGTCGCGGTGGGGTTCCCCATGCCCATCCAGGGGAGAACGTTTCGGGCGCTGGGCAGATAGACCCAGGACAGGGCGCCAATCTATGACTGGGCACACACTCACTCACACAGACACACTCTATATGGGGCAATTTGGAGAACTCAATTGACTTGATCCATGTTTTTGGACTGTGGGAGGCAACCGGAGAACCCGGAGGAAACCCACCCGGACACGGGGAGAACATGGAAACTCCACCCAGATTGGGATTCGAACTGGGAATCCCTAGTGCTGAGAGGAGAACATACTGACCACTAAGCCACCGTGCCGCCCGTGACATGAGATGTTGCATCTTATAAAGCCTGCACATGTTCATCAGCAATTTGTGCAGTGTCCTTTTATGTGGAATGTCGTTCTTTGTGTAATAGTTTTCTCTTGTACATATTATTAATCTGAAAAAAAAAAGTTTTGAGTTTATGACCCCTAATGTTTTAAACTCCTGTATTCTTCACTTTACTCAGAATCTTCTTTTTTGTTGCTCTACAGCACAGTCTCAGCGGTATCGCTGACCTCGTCTTGCAGCGGCTGACTGACCGTGTAGAAAGACTCGGCTTGCCCTGATGACCAGCCAACAGGATACTAAAACGACTAATGCCAGAGCTGATGTTCAGAACTCATCTGACACACGTGATACTTACGTTTGATCGTAAACACATTTGATCCTGTCCTGTACTTTACACAATGCTTTAGTTTGCAGTATGACGTGCTTCTTTAATTACGTTCTTTCTTCATAAAATGAAATCTGCTTATTTCTGTATGAACACACCTGACTTGTGATGTTATCATTTGTAAGTCGCTTTGAATAAAATCGTCTGCTGAATGTAATGTAATGTAAATGTTTAACACGTTAGTACAGATTACATACAGACATGGTCATGTATTCAGGCTCAGAGAGCATCACTTGAAGGAGAAATTTTCAAGTTTTCTTTATTAAGAGATTTTAGGGAAACATGACCTTTATATACTCGATCAGCATTTTGTTTTAGTGTATAATCAATTATACCCTTTACTAAAGTCTATAGATTTCTATAGGAGGCAGCTAATGCTATTGTTTCAACCCAGAATTGAAATTCATTACATAAATTATTATATAATTATAATTATATTTCTATAGGCGGCACGGTGGCTAAGTGGTTAGCGCGTTCGCCTCTCAGCGCTAGGGATTCCCGGTTCGAATCCCCGTCTGGGTGGAGTTCCCATGTTCTCCCCGTGTCTGCGTGGGTTTCCTCCGGGTTCTCCGGTTTCCTCCCACAGTCCAAAAACATGGATCAAGTCAATTGAGTTCTCCAAATTGCCCCATATAGAGTGTGTCTGTGTGGATGAGTGTGTGCCCAGTGATGGGTTGGCACCCTGTCCTGGGTGTGTCTGCCCAGCGCCCGAGACGTTCTCCCCTGGATAGGCATGGGGAACCCCACCGCGACCCTAATAGAGGATAAAGCGGGAGATAATGAATGAATTATATTTCTTCATTTTATACTTTACAGTATAAATACGTTTACACATTTGTTTGGATAAAAACAAATAATGAACGTTAGTCATTGTGATGTTTTGGCGCCCTCTGCCGGTAAGTTGTATCCCTACACCTGCTGATCTCACATACAGACAGTATAATGAGGATTTAACCGGATTTGCCAGAGAACAGTTAAAACACGACGATCACTGCAAAGACTAATCAATGTAGTGCTCAGCTTTACCCCCTACGTCTTTCCCATCATTATTTACCCTAAAGCTCCTTTTACAAGCTTCTTTGTTTGATGTAATCACCTTAAATTACAGCAAGCAAATTGAGATTCTGTGATGAGCCATCAGGAATTCGTTCAATTCGCTAAAATCCTTCAGTTTAATTAAAAAACAGCCACATTTGCAAAGTTATATTAAATCATTTTCTTCTTTTCGGCACGGTGGCTTAGTGGTTAGCACGTTCGCCTCTCAGCGCTAGGGATTCCCATGTTCTCCCCGTTTCTGCGTGGGTTTCCTCCGGGTTCTCCGGTTTCCTCCCACAGTCCAAAAACATGGATCAAGTTAATTGAATTCTCAAAATTGCCCCATATAGAGTGTGTCTGTGTGAGTGAGTGTGTGCCCAGCGATGGATTGGCGCCCTGTCCTGGGTCTATCTGCCCAGCGCCCGAGACGTTCTCCCCTGGATGGGCATGGGGAACCCCACCGCGACCCTAATAGAGGATAAAGTGGGAGATAATGAATGAATGAATTTTCTTCTTTTCAGTTGGTTTTAAATATACAAAACAATTCATCCACATAAGAAGTTGGGATACTTGAAAGTCACTTTGGATTAAAGCATGTAACTAAATGTATGTAAAATGTAAACATAAGTGAATCTTTCACTGTATCATTTAGTTTCTTATAAAAACTTAATACATTTTCCTTTCCATGATATAAAACAATGGGAAAAGAATGTGGGTGGCTATTGGCATCACTATTTAAGAGCATATTAAACATCCCATGTCAAATTCATAATCATGTGTTGGAAATCAAGTCTACAAGCTGATAGAAAAACTACATGGTTGGCATCCACAACACTCTGCTATCCCATGATTTAACTGGAACCAAATCACATGAATTACTGAATCAAGCTAAGACGCTAAAGAATTTTGTAAAGTGTGGATGTGACAACTACAAAATAAATCTTTATAAATCGTGATTGAACACATTCATTTAATGATTATTTAATATTGTGGCACGGTGGCTTAGTGGTTAGCACGTTCTCCTCTCAGCACTAGGGATTCCCGGTTCGAATCCCCACCTGGGTGGAGTTTCCATGTTCTCTCTGTGTCTGCGTGGGTTTCCTCCGGGTTCTCCGGTTTACTCCCACAGTCCAAAAACATGGATCAAGTCAATTGAATTCTCCAAATTGCCCCATATAGAGTGTGTCTGTGTGAGTGAGTGTGTGCCCAGAGATAGATTGGCGCCCTGTCCTGGGTCTATCTGCCCAGCGCCTGAGACGTTCTCCCCTGGATGGGCATGGGGAACCCCACCGCGACCCTAATAGAGGATAAAGCGGGAGATAATGAATGAATGAATAATATTGTGTGGTTACCACAAACTTGCTTTCTCAAAGATCCTCCTGATAAATGGTATTTACAAACATTTGGACACAGTTTTTCTCTTTGCCTTTATAACAATATACAGAGTCAAATGTTTCAGCTTTTAGATTTTTCAGCACTGATATGTGACACACACACAATTATAATTAAAAAGATCTTTTTAATTACTGTAACCAACAAAAATGTTAAAAACGGATACATATAATGAGAGGGAATACAATCTTATTATTTACAAGTTTAATATAAGACTCTTTAAATATCTATGTTGAATTCATTTCTGCTATTTAAAAAAAACATTCTAACATTAATGACAGTAAATATCAATAATGTTGTGCAATAACATAACAACAAGAAGAAAAGAAGAGAACAGTCACTGCTGCAGACCACTGATGACATTTTTCACCATCAAAAACTGGGACTCTCGATGAGAACGCTTCAGTTTTGCTCTTCTGTTCTGGAACCAGATCTGAAAAGAGACCAAATATTACAATTCCATCATAATCTGCATCTATTAAATTAAGTTTTATAAATGTTGTATTGTCAATGTAGTGATTGACTAACTTTGGTGAACCTGGAATTTAGACCCACAACTTTAAGACAGCCCCATTAAATTGAACATTCACTGTAAATGGTTCTGCTTGGTAATAAATTTGTGGTACTTTAAGTGGCAAATTCAAAGCAAGAATTTATAACTCTTGTGCATCAAAGACCTCATTGATAAAAATTATATTACTGCAATACAGAAGTCTGAATCAATGGTATTAACTCTTCAAAATCGACCAATCACAATTTCACCTTGGAATTCTTTATGTTATTAATATCATAAATTTTAAATGAATAGGTCATGATTGTTGAATATTTAAACAATTTTTTCCAAGTTTTGTTAATCCAACTCTAATCCAGACATAAATAATATAATATAATATAATAAATACCTTCTTGTTATTTAACAAGTCATACATTGATATATTTATATGGTGGCAGTAATCATTTTTGAAACAAGGGGCTATTAATCACCAAGGAATTTGGAGCATTGGTTTAATAATTTTCACTATATAAACTAGCATAATTGGTTGAAATGTCTTTTTTTTTAAAGTATACAAAATTTGATTCCATATCTTTTAATTTATACCTGTATTCGGTCTTCATCGATGTGAAGTTTCTGGGCAAGCTCCTCTCGTATGTCGATACCTGGGTACGAGTTAACTTGAAACACACTCTCAAGAATCTCAATCTGCACAACAAAGGATTCAAAAATGAGGATGTGGAGTGGATTTGAAATTTTTTTAATACTGTTGAGTATCTACATATTACAAATAATGAATATATATATATATATATATATATATATATATATATATATATATATATATATATATATATATATATATATATATATATAATGACTTTCATAGATACCTGTAGACTAGAAAATGCTGTTCTTGGTCTCCGTCCGATGCACCAGTTAGATGATCGTCTGCAGCTGTCCAGTGAATTCTGAATTTTCCTCTCATCAATCACCTGAAGGTCCAACTCACCACTTTTCTTTATCATGCAATCATTGTCTGTTGAGTGCAAATCTGTAATAGATCAATAGCAGCATTAAACATCTACAACTACTTCATTTGCAAATGAAAATTAAATAATCTACAAATTACATAAACAGATGTCTGTTTGATATCACTTATTTAATTTGGTTTGCAATTGTTCAACTGCACAAATAAAAACTAATTAAAATAAGAAATGCTTTGTGGTAACTTTTAAAGAACAAAGAATCCAATTTATTTAGTTGGGTTTGTATTATTTTGTTGTTGTTTTTTCTAGTATATCTTTCTATTATTTAATATTTCTTCCTACTTTTTTGTATGATATATAACAGTTTTTCCACATCATAACTAGTATATTTACATTAAGGGTCAACATCCAGACACAAGGGTCAAGTTTTAGCCTGACTACAAAAGCTGGACCTTTTCACCAAAATAGTATACATTTTCCTGCTTGAAAAACAAATAACCTTTTGTTTTGTTCAATAATTCAACTAAACCTTAATTTAGTAAACTTTACTACATTTCATGAAGTTTATTAAAACTTCCAGCATAAATAAAGAAGCAGAAACAAAGTTTACCTTAAAAAAAAGGCCCCGGCATGACATCACACAAATCATGATAATGAAAATATGATTTTGATTATTTTATTAATAGATTATTAATGGATAAATAGTTCAAAATACATGGATTCATAAGCAGAACCCTGTACATGGGACCAGGTCACAGTCTCAAAACAGAAAAAAGGGCCAAAGTACTTTATTTTCATTAAAAAAAAAAACTGGGTGGCACGGTGGCTTCCCGGTTCGAAACCCCATCTGGGTGGAGTTTCCATGTTCTCCCCGTGTCTGCGTGGGTTTCCTCCGGGTTCTCCGGTTTCCTCCCACAGTCCAAAAACATGGATCAAGTCAATTGAATTCTCCAAATTGCCCCATATAGAGTGCGTCTGTGTGAGTGAGTGTGTGCCCAGCGATGGATTGGCGCCCTGTCCTGGGTCTATCTGCCCAGCGCCCGAGAAGTTCTCCCCTGGATGGGCATGGGGAACCCCCCGCGACCTTTAACAGAGGATAAAGCGGGAGATAATGAATGGGAAAAAAAACTCATATTTTTATGTTTCAGACCGAATACTTCTTTTAATTTCTTTTAATAAACTATCCAAAGCAGCTGAATGGAATAGTTCAGTTTGAGAACATCATTACTTGCCTTCTTCTACTTTATTAACTGACATGGTAAAACCTACCAAACTTTTAATCTAATGATTCCAAATTCAGAAAACAGTTTGTAAAATGATGCGGTGCGGTGTCCACGGTGTGATGCTGATACCTGTCCAGGGTCTGTGAGGGATGGATGCTGCGGTCCTCTGCTCCTGCCGTTCTAATCCCAGGATGCGTTCTATGGTGAAGAGGGAACATCGGTTCTGGTGTGTGCTGACAGTTACAGAAGCCATTTTGACGCAGTATCCGACTTCAACTTGTGTGATGGGAAGTGTTGGGTGTCTGCCTCCGGCGTGGCGTTTAAAAGCGAGCCGGGGGCGAGGCGTCGGCGCGATTAAACCGAAGCCGTTTCCATCTGAATGGCTGCGGGTCCCAGCGTGGGGCTGCAGGTCGATTCAGCCTGCAGGTGATTCTGGGTCAAAATGAAGCGGAGCGACCGTGGGCAGCGAGGCGTTATCTATTAGACACCGAGTCCCTCCCTGTAAGCTCGTTATTTACCGAGACAAAAAAACCACAGGCCGTGTCCCTTTTCTTTTTGCCCACCAGGTAGAAAATGAGCTGCGGTGTTAATTCCCCCTCAGCTTCATTCCCTTCAGCCGACAGCAGCGCATTATGAGCAGCCAGCTCGTCGGTAATCTCATTTAAACGCGCTTTTCTTTAAAAATTCAAAATAACTTCTAATAAAAAAAGGGGGGCCGAGGCTGTTAAACCTAATCCTGATGAATATTCCCGCCTTTCGCCTCTTGTCATGCATGCAGTCGCTGAATAATCCCATATAGCGGCTCAACAACTCGGCCTGCATTGTTCTCATTCAGCGGCGGGAGTCAACCATTCAGTCAGGCTTAAATCAATAAGTAACTTTACTTGTATATTTGCTTGTTTGTTTTGCAACCGAAGACAAACCCCACTGCACAAGCTCTGTCCCTCATGCTTGGGTTTTGTCATGGAAAAAAAAGTCGGGACTAATTAGGTCCATTTAAATGCTAAATCAAAATGCAGGCCAATTAGGCTTAGATGGAGTTACACAAGAAAAAGTCTGTCAGCAGAGGAACAACAGTTCAACTCATTAACAAGAGCTGGGGGTTTAGACATGAAGAATTAGGGTGAATATGTTTTCTCAAAATGTAAAGCAATATTCCGGAAAGAGGGGTCAATTGGTCATGGTCGCTGGTTGAGGACACATAAGTGATTTTGAAACTTTAACTACGTAACCAATTAAAGTAACAATGTGTCACATTTTTATCTTAAAAACAAGTTTTATACCATGGCGGCACGGTGGCTTGGTGGTTAGCACGTTCGCCTCTCAGCGCTAGGGATTCCCGGTTCGAATCCCCATCTGGATGGAGTTTCCATGTTCTCCCCGTGTCTGCGTGGGTTTCCTCCGGGTTCTCCGGTTTCCTCCCACAGTCCAAAAACATGGATCAAGTCAATTGAGTTCTCCAAATTGCCCCATATAGAGTGTGTATGTGTGCATGAGTGTGTGCCCAGCGATGGATTGGCGCCCTGTCCTGGGTCTATCTGCCCAGCGCCCGAGATGTTCTCCACTGGATGGGCATGGGGAACTCCACCGCGACCCTAATAGAGGATAAAGCGGGAGATAATGAATGAATGAATGTTTTCTCAAAATGTAAAGCAATATTCCGGAAAGAGGGGTCAATTGGTCATGGTCTCTGGTTGAGGACACATAAGTGATTTTGAAACGTTAACTACGTAACCAATTAAAGTTACAATGTGTCACATTTTTATCTTAAAAACAAGTTTTATACCATGGCGGCACGGTGGCTTAGTGGTTTAGCACGTTCGCCTCGCAGCGCTAGGGATTCCCGGTTCGAATCCCCATCTGGGTGGTGTTTCCATGTTCTCCCCGTGTCTGCGTGGGTTTCCTCCGGGTTCTCCGGTTTCCTCCCACAGTCCAAAAACATGGATCAAGTCAATTGAGTTCTCCAAATTGCCCCATATAAAGTGTGTGTGTGAGTGAGTGTGTGCCCAGCGATGGATTGGCGCCCTGTCCTGGGTTTATCTGCCCAGCGCCCGAGATGTTCTCCCCTGGATGGGCATGGGGAACCCCACCGCGACCCTAATAGAGGATAAAGCGGGAGATAATGAATGAATGAATGAATGAATGAAGAAGTTTTATACCCACACTATTAACAAAAGCACTGTAACACACCACTTAATCACTGAATCCAGGCGTTTCATTCAGTCCCGTTGCCATTGGTGTATAAAATATTTCTCTACCCTCACCAGACGCCTATGGACTTTATATTCGACGGCATTCAAATGCTTTGGCTTAAACAAGCACAAAAAGGCAAACTCGAAAATTTTATGAAAATATATTGAATTTAGAGCAGCACGGTGGCTTAGTGGTTAGCACGTTCGCCTCTCAGCGCTAGGGATTCCCGTTTCGAATCCCCATCTGGGTGGAGTTTCCATGTTCTCCCCAAGTCCGCGTGGGTTTCCTCCGGGTTCTCCGGTTTCCTCCCACAGTCCAAAAACATGGATCAAGTCAATTGAGTTCTCCAAATTGCCCCATATAAAGTGTGTGTGTGTGTGTGTGAGTGAGTGTGTGCCCAGCGATGGATTGGCGCCCTGTCCTGGGTCTATCTCCCCAGCGCCCGAAACATTCTCCCCTGGATGGGCATGGGGAACCCCACCGCGACCCTACTAGAGGATAAAGCGGGAGATAATGAATGAATGAATATTGAATTTAAGGGGAAATGGTTTTGGTCTGGGATATAAAGAACAGGTGACCAAAAACGTATATGTCGTCTTTAAAACACTTAACGCCACATACAGTAGCAGACAAAAGTCCTTGCACCACTTATTGTCCGTGCTCCCAGTTCCACAGTAATGGTCAGGACCCTAATATTACCTCCAAGAGCAGGGATTATTTGGTTGGTGCATTAGTCCTATCCCAGCAGTGTCACTGAGGTGTTTAAATGAAACTACAGCAGCACTGCTGCACTAAAACCTCCTCACCACATCAGTGTCACTGCAGAACTGAAACAATCCACCACCCAAATGATACCTGTTCAAATGATACCATGTTCCTGACCAATAGAGAACAGAGAACCAACAGGGGAAAAAAAACAAAAACAAAGATGTACTACAGTCTGTCATTTTAAAACTACAAAGCCCATGTATGTGGATTAGTTTAAACTTAATCAAGCAACCAGTAATCACGCACACAAAATTAGAGTTCTTCAGAAATATATTTCACAAAACCTCGTGTGCCATACATTTAAAATGGAAATACCTTAATAAGTATACAAGAGAAACGGAACAAATCAATTAGTAAAACATGACATTAATTATACAGACACATATCCACCAGGTCCAGCAGTATTACTGTCACTTTAGTTTCAAAAACCTCTTAATTAAAAAAACACACTTACACAGGACTGACCTTTGGACAGAAGCCTGAATCATTCATTAACACAACAAACACTTTTTGTGCCCTTTACTAACAGAGATTTCACAGAGGAGGCACGTTCAAAAAGAATGTTAGTTAGAAAAGGTGTTTAATCGTTAAATGACTGAATCACAAACCTGCCGTAGAAAAGAGGGGTATCCGTCACCGTGTAGGTTTAAAACACAACTGATATTAGTTGCACTTTTATGATGACAAACTACTAAATTATTTTTTAAATAACCACATACAGCCCTTATGCAAAAGTTTAAATGACATGCTTTGCTGATTTATTAAGTTTTTGTGAGATGATCATCTATAGTGTATATAGTCAAAATGAGTTGAATTATTTTAGATATGTTCAGCCTTCCTTGACAGTCCCAGTAAAAAATAAACTGCTGTAGATCTTGGTTCTTGCTTCCATGTTGTTAAATTTGCTTAATAAATAATGCCTTTGCATTAAACACACAAAAAAATGTTCAATAAAAGGAGACTTATCTTTACAAAAAAAAAAAAGAAATAACCAACAAAACACAGATGCCCAAACCTTTGCATAAGAGCACTTCTCACATATTAATAATACGTGTATGGACATTATTAGTATTATAAATATCTGATTAATAGATCATTTTTAAAATCACTTGGAACCATGACTTGAACTACAAACATGTTCATATAAGGCAGTGTTACCGGGTCTGCAGGTTTAAGTGATGAATAGCCCACTGAAATCGTGTTCTCATGTAAGTTACACCCATGTAACTTTTAAATAGTAAAAATTTATCGGTTTTAGAAAGAAATTTTTTTTTAAAAAATCTACCTCTACCACATTCTGTGGCAATTAAAAATGTTTAGGAACCGGTACATTGCTTTAGTATGAAATCTCTTTAACAAAGTCTTATTTCAGGAGGATCCAGAGATGTACAAAATGTACATAAAAGATAATATATCAGGTCCTGAACATAATTTTATTAACCACAGAATATGATTTAATTATTTTATTATTTAAATCATTATAAGGGTATAATGAAAATGACAAAATGACTTGTGACTTCGGTGGTCTACAAATAAAGAAATCATAACTACTTTAAATACTGATTAATTCAAAGGAAGGACATTTTTAAAGTGTACAGCATGGCTTTAGGAGTTAACATGTGACACGTCAGCACCAATAACATTTCAACATTCTTATAAAGACACCGCATATGTACTTCATTTTTATTGCCAAAAGCAAACCATGATTTTATCTATATGTCACATGTTTAGAACTCCCTCACTGAAGCCACCTTCACAAGTACACGGAAATGATCCAATAAAAATGATGGCAAAATTGTGACCTGTACAAAAGTAATGGTAGAGGTAATATTTATATTTTAAACTGAGCAACAAATTCAATTCAGCAAAATTATATTTTTTATTATAATTAATTAATCATTCTAATATTTAATCATTTTTTTCATTTGCAGTTGTTTTAATATATTGTTAAAATATATTTACCTACACTTCTCGGAATAAACATAAGCCAAACAAAATATTGCACTTTTAAAGGTTCCCAACAACAAATCACAGGTGAGAAGAACAGAACCCTTACAAACTAAAATAATATTTTCCTTCAGAACCAGTAATTTGTGTTTAGAAACGGTGAACGGGATAAGCACGTAATGGAGTTGAATAATAAAAAAGAAAAACTTGTCGGTTAATAACAAAAAACATACATATCAGGAACCAAATCTTTGTACAAACATAATCCATGTTAATTAATTTAACCCGCAATTATGAATCTGTATGACACGGGAGCACATGCAGGTTTGTTAGAGCAAATGTCAATTGTACAGTATTAACACAATACCTTCTGAAACATTATTCACAAGAGCAACGTCCTCACAAATATTCCACTCCTTCACTCTCATCTCATAGTTCTACACTGTAGTGCACTGGTTCACTCACATGTGCACAATTCTTAAAGGATGTATAGAATTCAATAATGAAAACTCAAAGAATTGTACAAATAAAAGAAGCTTCTCCCACCCGGTACAACAGAAACCTTAGTCTGCAGTCAAGCTGCATTTTTCATTTCCCCGCTGCACAGACTGGAGGGAAATGAGATTAAGACATAGCGTTCTGGATGAAAGTCGAACCTGAACCTTACCCTCAGGCCTCAGATTCGCCCTTTTTCCGACTCTCATCGCTGGTATCGCTCTCGTCCGAATGGCTCTTGTTAAGGACTAAAAAGCGTCCGTCGGAAGCAGAAGGGTTGGGCCGACTCGAGGCAGCTATTAGTCGACTTTGTTCTTCCAAGTCCTGTAGTTTTGAATGATATCAGTATAATTAATAGTTTAATATTTCTAATGTGAACCTGGTTCAATGATAACAGATTATTCCATTTTGAAATTCTGTCAAATTCATCTGTGTTTGATGCCATGTCTGTTTGTTGGCTGACAGTAGGTTGATAATATACACCATTGCATTGGTTCTTGGTTTTATCAGGTCTAAATTGACACATGCTGTATCACCACTTAAGTTACTTGTGCATGCATAATATTTTCTTTTAATTCGTTCGCCTTTGCTACTTTGCTTTACTATACTTTTAAAATAAGGTATGATTATGACAAGTTTCACATAGTGAAGGGGAATTTAAATAACAAAAACTTTGTTTAGAAACCAGCAAAATAATTGAAAAACAAAATAAAAAAACATTTATTAGGTAACTTCCATTTCTGATTAAAAAAAAATCTATTTAATCTATATATTTAATTTAATATATATATTATGCTTTACCTTTTCATTAATTACAGCACTTTTCTAAAACGCATTGCATTGCTGCCTCCTACTGGTATAGTTGCTGCATTGCATCATTGACATATGTCCTTGTGCTAAAGTATGCTTCTAAATTCAAATAACCATTATAAGAAGCTTCAACCAGATCACAAAGCCCCTGCGCTGTCATTTAAAAGTTTCTTTCCTACCTTTTCGATTTGTTTCTGTTTACTTAGTTCTTCATTTTGTTTCACTTTGGCTTTTTCCATCTTCTTCTGCTTCTGCGTAGCTTTGCGATCCTACGTGTTAATATATAAGAAGTAAAAAAGATGAAGACTATAAACAGTAGTCTAAATAAGTTACAGCTATCCACTCTTTCAAAAACAAACCCCTTACCATTTCTGAATGCAGTGCAATCTGTTTGGCCAGTCCAACACTATCACAGATCTGAAAAGTGGAACAGGCTTTTTATAATTATAATGTTATTGTTATTGTGGTAGTGTGTTCGTGTGTCGCAAATGGGTTCCCCAAATGTTAAACACCACTTGTAAAAATGATGAAGGGAGAGCGAATCTGAGTGCAACCGGAATTTTATTTGGAATGTTTAGACAGAGATTACGACCATAGCACCGCGTCAGCAATAAATACTGGTGGGCAATTAGGAAAATAGGGATCTAAAAGTCCTCCACCATCAGACTTCAACAAGAAAAAAAAAATCTCCTTTATACTTATGGCCACACATCTGGGCCAAACCACTAAGCACCCAACTTTAAATTGGAAGCCACCAACCAGCCAACATTTTCCAATACAAAAATGAAATACATGAACAACAGACAAATTTGTACGGCAGGTAAGTATACTTATGGTTTAATAATTCTTTTTTTATATAACTTGCAGATATTCTATAAACTTCCATTACCCCCCACCACCACCAAGGGAGGAATTGGCCCGTACCCCGCCACCTCGACAAGCAAAGGTAAGTTGTATATTGTCTTTACATGATCTTAGGAGCTATTGTTGGGAGGATGGTGATGTATTTGACTCATAACATCATCAGAATTAGCAAACACAAAATGAGATTAATGATTGAGCATCAGACATGGACATGGTTTCACGACCTTGAATTGCTATCTGTGATCAAAAGGTTGGGTGATCCCTAAATTTGCTATAATTTGCAAATGTGGGCCGATTAACAATATATATGTATACATAAATAAAATACCTTTTCTCCATCGTTATTCGATTCAAAGATGTAGCAGATAGTAACCGGACGCCCATCGACTCGCCCTCCGGCCATCTGCAGGACAAAGCCAAACAGTCTCTTGTTCTCCTGATGGGATGAGCACATCACCACACTGGAGAGAGGAAACTACAAGAAAAGGACAAGATACATCCAGAAAGCAGAATCAGTTTCTCCAACAAAATCTTTAAAACTGCGACTGAACTAAGTTCTTTTAAACATGTGTATTCTTAAAAAAAAAAAAGGCCAAAAACTAGGGGTGTCTTCAACTAAGGATTTTCATAGTCGAATCTGATTCGTCAGATTTTCCCTATAGTCGACTGATAGTCGAATCAGTTAAAATTTCACCACAAGATGGCGTGGTTTTTAAAAAAGATTTTTGAAAAAGATTTTTCTCATTTGGAATGTGCAACTAACTGCAGGGGGAGCTTTATTAATGTGTAGCCTATTGTTAAAGCGCACACGTCATTAAAAAAATATTAACAGAAATTAGGATGATTTTATTTGACAAAAGGCTATATATATAACGAAAACAAAGACATTTCATGTAAAAACTAATGCTTAGCAGCAGCCATGGGCGCCCCCATGTGGTCAAAATGGTACATTCGACTATGAGGTTCATAGTCGACTACGGTTCTCCGAATCGAATCGTCGAATCAGCGAATATTGCAGCTCACCCCTACCAAAAACCCAACTGCATTTACATGAACCATTCACCTACCCTCAATCTCGTGACTTGCGTTTGAGGATCAATGAGCCTGCAATCAAGAACAGTGACATCAGATTGGATAAAAGGTTAAAACAACAAATTAAAAACGCTGGAGCAATAAACACTACACCACTACATGCACACATAGATAAACAAAAAAGATAAAAACGATTCCAGCATTTCATTTATTTAATAATCTGAAAGATTGATGTCTGACCAAGTAATATTTCTGTTCAATCCAATCAGTAAAGACAGTTGTTTAAAAAGTCCAGTATACGAGTGAGCCGTCTTACTTCAGACATTCACAGGTGACAAGCAGATGTGACTCCGTCATCCTAAAGATGTTGTGGATGGCTCTGGCCGCCAGGATCTGCCTCATAGTCTCATAGATGACGTCTGGATTCTCGGTCGGCTTCACCTCCATAGAGCCCAGAAAGCGCACAATGAAGAGCTGGTGCAGAATGGAGTCTGCAAAGAGCCCCAATTTTCCAGGTATGAGAAGCATAAAATAATTAAAAACATTTAAAGGATTACAAGTCTGGAATATATACCCTCAGTGTCAGACTGCATGTCTCCAGATTCTCCAAATGGGTTGGTCCTTCTTTCAGTGATGGGACAAAGACACACAGCCATTATTCTAACAGTTATAGACAGAGTGCATCACACAAACTATTATAACATTTTGGGTTTTTAATGAGTAGTGGAACTTTAATAGTTGCATTTTTCATATTACTTAAAAGCCTACTATTTTACCAGTTTAAACAGTATGAAGTAGATTAAAATTAATATCTACGGTTTTAATAGGCAAATTTAGATACAGCTAATAAAAATAATAGTCAAATGTGTTTAAGATTATTTAGTTATATATCTACGATTGTACGGCACGGTGGCTTAGTGGTTTAGGCACATTCGCCTCTCAGCACTAGGGATTCCCGGTTCGAATCCCCATCTGGGTGGAGTTTGCATGTTCTCCCTGTGTCTGCGTGGGTGTCCTCCGGGTTCTCTGGTTTCCTCCCACAGTCCAAAAACATGAATCAAGTCAATTTAGTTCTCCAAATTGCCCCATATAGAGTGTGTTTGTGTGTGTGAGTGAGTGAGTGTGTGCCCAGCGATAGATTGGCGCCCTGTCCTGGGTCTATCTGCCCAGCGCCCGAAACGTTCTCCCCTGGATGGGCATGGAATTTTCATGGAATAAAGCAGAAGATAATGAATGGATTTACTATTGTAAAAAGAGCTTGTCTTAAAGCGACTTTCCAATGTTCTAAGTCTGAACCCCCAGAGAACAAGCTAAAGAGAAAAATAAATACATAAATCGCTGGTATTTGTTAATTTTCACTGAAGAAATTTTGGGATCTTAAAGGAAGGAGGACCATGGTTCAGGACTCATCCTTCTCGATTGGCCAGGCAGCATTGTGCAGGACATTTCCCTCTGATTATTTGTGTCATATCTGTGGTGCTTATTATCTTTGTTGCGTTGTTTTATTTTATTATGATCCTCTAAAACGTCACAACTAAGGAGGCCTGCATGTCCTCTGGCCATGATAACAAACTCTATGTTCTCAAAATCTTACCACTTTATTATTAAAGTGAAACATAAATATTTTTTTCTTAATGGAAAATAGGGCCAGAGATATTTTTTTTTCTCTCACTTGTTTGCTAACCATAACTTTCATTCCAGTTTCAAATCAAACATGAATGAACTGACCTGCCCTGACCGCCACCTTTGGCCTGAATTGTGGATTCTTCAGTGACTGGGGAGATGATGTCAAACTGGATGGGGGTGTCTGGAGCCACCAAAGAGTCAAGAGAGAGCGAGGAGAGAGCCGGAGACTCAGAACCCACCGAACTCTGACTGCCGGTCCGGGTGGTTCGGGGTCGGCCCTGCCTAGAGCCCCAAAATAAAGAAAGTCATCAAGACAAAGGAATCGGTTAATATTTAAATATGAAGCGCTGTGAGGAAACAGTGAAGCAGATACTGACGTGCCAGGTCTGAAACTCTCATGCCGCTGTTGGAATGAAGGCGATGGCGTCACAGCCTCCAGAGCAGACTGGTTTACCCTTGCTGCAGTTTCCTACATTGAAATTATTTACAAAAGCAACACCAACATGTATTAAGCACTTTATTAAATATGGATGGAACGAGGAGTGGATTTATTTAATTTGTATTTTGCAACACAGAGTTCAACATAGTGGTATAAATAAACATTAAGGCTGTTTAATCCTACAGGTATATGAGAACTCATGTCTTTATATTACTTTACAGTTACTTTTTTTTGGGGGGGGTTAACCTGAACCCATGGAGAAAGTGGTTAGACAACACCTTACCCCCCCCCGCCAACATACATCTGAATTTTGCTAATATAAACAACACCCAACATAAAATAACTGACACACTGCAAAGTAAAAATGTGGTTCAGAAATCTCAAAACATCTTGGAACAAATCTGACAAACAATAAAAATTACCCTGCAAAAAATTTTAAGTGACATTTTAAAATAACAAAATTCTGAATCAAGATTTTTAAATGTCTCTCTTCAGGAACAGCACCTCACTAAAAAAAATGTTCATCTCATTTAGACCATATGCAACTTGGCAACTCCACCAGCAGAGGGCACCGGGTGTTAAAATTCATTCATTCATTATCTCCCGCTTTATCCTCTAGTAGGGTCGCGGGGGGGGGGGGGGGGGGGTTCCCCATGCCCATCAAGGGGAGAACGTTTCGGGCGCTGGGCAGATAGACCCAGGACAGGGCGCCAATCCATCGCTGGACACACACTCACTCACACAGACACACTCTATATGGGACAATTTTTGAGAATTCAATTGACTTGATCCATGTTTTTGGACTGTGGGAGGAAACCGGAGAACCGGAGAAACCCGGGAGGAAACCTCCACCCAGATGGGGATTCGAACTGGGACCCTATTTGTTAACGCCACCGCCGCCGGTGTTAAAATTGCATCTTCCAAATACTTTGATACCTTTTAAATTAAGAATCAAGATACAATATCTCTATAATAATATATAATATAATAATAATATTTTGTATAATTTATATATAATGTTAATTAAAAATAATATTAATCAACATTCTGAACCACATGCATATTTATAATACAGATATTTACCTCAGGCTTCTCACTAAGGTATATCCGCTTGGAGATGTTGTTTATTGTAGCGATCCACTGAAACAAAAAAGAATAATTCAGCGTTTTATTAACTACACTTTAGTTTCATGAGAAAACAGTTACTGTGAAAGTAACTAGAGCACTAGTGAATATTTTTGAAGTGTTCCTTTACCTCTTCACAATCCTTCCGACTGTCTGCCTGCAGAATTGCGATCCTGAAGTGAAATAAAAAGAACAAAAAGTCATTGATGCAGCACTTTGAGGAAGCATCAATTCACACATAACTCCAGACTGAGGTCTATCTGTTCTCTTTGTTGTCCCGTTGGTTCTCTGTTGGTCAGGAGCGTCACAGAACAGGTATCATTTGGGTGGTGGATTGTTTATGGTCAGTTCTGCAGTGACACTGATGTGGTGAGGGGGTTTAGTGCAGCAGTGCAGGTGTAGTTTTATTTAAACACCTCAGTGACACTGCTGGAATGAGGCCATGGTTATCATGTAATGTGCCTGCACTCCATTAATTAATTGCCGATAACTGGTTGATCATTTTACTAACAGTGATTGTTCTTAGGCGGCACGGTGGCTTAGTGGTCAGCACGTTCTCCTCTCAACACTAGGGATTCCCAATTCGAATCCCCATCTGGGTGGAGTTTCCATGTTCTCCCCGTGTCCGCGTGGGTTTCCTCCGGGTTCTCCGGTTTCCTCCCACAGTCCAAAAACATGGATCAAGTCAATTGAGTTCTCCAAATTGCCCCATATAGAGTGTGTGTGTGTGTGTGAGTGAGTGTGTGCCCAGCGATAGGTTGGCGCCCTGTCCTGGGTCTATCTGCCCAGCGCCCGAAACGTTCTCCCCTGGATGGGCATGGGGAACCCCACCGCGACCCTAATATAGGAAAAAGTGAATGAATGAATGAATGAATGAATGATTGTTCTTAGAAAAAAATAAAATTAAATTCACAAATGTGACAAAACGTACTTCTTGCCGTCAAAGGAGGAGATCTGAAAGCAAAAGCGCCGGTCTTCACAGTCTGTCGCCATGACGGAACAGTTGTCAATGTCCATGACCAGACCTCCTGCCACGTCTCCTCGAGACTGACTCATCAGATTCCCTCCCTGTGTAAAGAAATACTGCCGCTCCCAAGTGGATGACACGAGTCCCGTTTTACTGAACAGAAAACCGAAAACGCTATTTTGAAATCTGAACTTTCTTATTATGAAATATAATAAGAAAGCTTGTTAAACAAGCAGTCGCACTTGCGCATGTTGAGGTAGCCGGCTTTGCGGGTCAGGTTGCGGTTAACTGGGATTTTGTTTGGGTCAGGGTCGGGCATGTACAACAGATCGCTGACTTGCTCCAGATCCTGGATGGACTGCTGCATTACATCCACCTCGCTGTCCATCTCCCTCCGCACACTGAGAACAAAAGTAAGGTAACGCTATAAAAACTAACTACTTTAGTAACTGCAAAACCTAAGTTTGGACTTAGTGATGCACCTATCGTGACTGTGATAACTCCACAACAAATGTATGATGCAGAGTGGCATGGTGGATTAGTGGTTAGCCAGTCCACCTACTAATCCTCATGCAGCATTTTATTTTCCAATAAAGTTCAGTCCGGGCGGCACGGTGGCTTAGTGGTCAGCATGTTCTCCTCTCAGCACTAGGGATTCCCGGTTTGAATCCCCATCTGGGTGGAGTTTCCATGTTCTCCCCGTGTCCGCGTGGGTTTCCTCCGGGTTCTCCGGTTTCCTCCCACAGTCCAAAAACATGGATCAAGTCAATTGAGTTCTCCAAATTGCCCCATATAGAGTGTGTATGTGTGAGTAAGTGAGTGTGTGCCCAGTGATAGATTGGCGCCCTGTCCTGGGTGTATCTGCCCAGCGCCCGAAACGTTCTCCCCTGGATGGGGAACCCCCCCGCGACCCTAATAGAGGATAAAGCGGAAGATAATGAATGAATGAACGAAGTTCAGTCCAGCATAACAAGAAAAAAAGTGAAAAGCCCTCCCCTCTATAATTATCCATCCATTATCTTCCGCTTTATCCTCTATTAGGGTCACGGTGGGGTTCCCCATGCCCATCCAGGGGAGAACGTTTCAGGCGCAGGGCAGATACACCCAGGACAGGGCGCCATTCCATTGCTGGGCACACACTCACCCACACTGGAACACACACAAACATACTCTATATGGGGCAACTTTGAAAATTCTGTTGACCTTGATCCATGTTTTTAGACTGTGGGAGGAAACCGGAGAACCCGGAGGAAACCCACATGGACACGGGGAGGACATGGAAACTCCACCCAGATTGGGATTCGAACCAGGAATCCCTAGTGCTGAGAGGAGAACATGCTAACCACTAAGCCACCATGCCGCCCCTCTATAATTATGATAAGAATAAATAATAAACACTTTGAAATAAACAGCCAAACTCACAAACCTGCAAAACATAATAATATACACAAAAAATTTAATGAAGTCAAACAACCCACTTCTGTACACTGGTGCCGATGTCTGTAAGAAAATCTTCCCACTGCTGCGTGAGGTTTTCAGATCCAAGTTTGAAGAAACTGATCTGGAACCATAAAAGAGAAGCGATAAAGTCTTCAGTTCATGAGGAAAACACATTAAACATCAAAACAGATTCTCATTTTTATACAATAAAGACTAAAGGATATAAATAATCCATCAACAAAAAAAATAACTGGGTGGCATAGTGTTTAGCACGTTCGCCTCTCAGCACTAGGGATTCCCGGTTCGAATGCCCATCTGGGTGGAGTTTCCATGTTCCTCCGGGTTCTCCGGTTTCCTCCCACAGTCCAAAAACATGGATCAAGTTAATTGAGTTCTCCAAATTGCCCCATATAGAGTGTGTGTGTCTGTGTGAGTGAGTGTGTGCCCAGCGATAGATTGCCCCCCTGTCCTGGGTCTATCTGCCCAGCGCCCAAAACGTTCTCCACCGGATGGGCATGGGGAACCCCACCGTGACCCTAATATAGGATAAAGCGGAAGATAATGGATGGATGGATGGATGGATGGACATCTATAACTGGGCGGCACGGTGGTTTAGTGGTTAGCATGTTCTCCTCTCAGCGCTAGGGATTCCCGGTTCGAATCCCCATCTGGGTGGAGTTTCCATGTTCTCCCCTTGTCCGCGTGGGTTTCCTCTGGGTTCTCCGGTTTCCTCCCACAGTCCAAAAACATGGATCAAGTCAATTGAGTTCTCCAAATTGCCCCATATAGAGTGTGTGTGACTGTGTGAGTGAGTGTGTGCCCAGCGATAGATTGCCCCCCTGTCCTGGGTGTATCTGCCCAGCGCCCAAAACGTTCTCCCCTGGATGGGCATGGGGAACCCCACCGTGACCCTAATAGAGGATAAAGCGGAAGATAATGGATGGATGGACATTATATACATTATTTATTCTGTGTGTTTGTATACAGCCAGTAAACAGAGCCCACAGTGTCCATACCTGTGCCTGCATGTACCCCAGCAGTGGCTCCAACAGGGCAATCTTCTTCTTGTATTGAAGTGTATTCATTGCTGAAAAGTAGTGCATCATCGTCTGGTGCTGCTTTTTTCTGGAGGTGTAGACGTCCTCCATCACCTCGTTCTTTAACTATTGTGAAAAACAGAAAGAGATTTCATAAACATTAGAATTATTTTTGCACTGATGCATGCAACAGCCAATATCGGCACTCCCAAGTTTTACAGCCTTATAAAATGGATACATCACGAATGAATCATTTGGAAAAGCAGCAGTGGGACCTCATAATTTTCCTGGCAACTATCGAGCGCCAAACTGCAAACTCTGAACCATCGAGAAGTTTAGAAAGAGATTAAATCCAGCATGGGTGGCTTAGTGGTTAGCACGTTTGCCTCTCAGCACTAGGGATTCCCGGTTCGAATCCCCATCTGGGTGGAGTTTCCATGTTCTCCCCGTGTCCGCGTGGGTTTCCTCCGGGTTCTCCGGTTTCCTCCCACAGTCCAAAAACATGGATCAAGTCAATTGAATTATCCAAATTACCCCATATAGAGTGTGTCTGTGTGAGTGAGTGTGTGTCCAGGGATGGATTGGCACCCTGTCCTGGGTCTATCTACCCAGCGCCCGAAACGTTCTCCCCTGGATGGGCATGGGGAACCCCCCCGCGACCCTACTAGAGGATAAAAGCGGTAGATAATGAATGAATGAAATCCAGCATGTCACTGAAAATCCACTTCCAACATTTCTTCTCTGATAATCGTGTTGCAGAATGTGATGAGCATCGTGAGTGATTCACAAAGAAGGAAAAGCGTTGCCAAGGCGACGGGAACCCATCAATGCTGGCTGACTAATGCTGGATGTTGAGTACTAAAAAGGCAGCTTCAGCTAAACTAATGACACGTGGAAGATCTGAATGCGTTATGAAGCAGCAGCACTTTATCACATGGTTCCTAAAATATCTACATGATTCAGTCAGAACTACATTTAGGTCTGGTATCAGCATTCCTCTAAATAAAGGAAGCAAAAATAAAAACGCAGTCTCGTGATTCACAAATCATTCTGGAACACAAGCCATGAAATCACATATCAATGACAAACACCAGTTTTTTTTTTTGCTTTTGCGATAGTAGCTGCTTAGTATATTCACATGTTGTTTGAGCCAAAGCTTCGGTCTGGATATAAGTATGATGGTCGCATTCATTCGAACTCGGAATCTGATTCTTGTGTAATTTCCTGCCGCACACAAGGAGACAGCAGTGAAGCCAAACAGATCTGTGAAGCATACATTCCTCATTTCGGAGGCTGAGCCAAGTCTCAGTGTGTGTTTTATTAAATGAAGGGTTGCTGCTGTGTTGATTGCACACGTACAGAGATCAGCATCTGTTCTGTTTTATATTGTTCGCATGTATATGTATGGATTGATGGCTACTAAATGTCCACTTTATAAAATGCACCTAACAGCAGGTTGGATCTTCTTTGGCCTTTAGCAGCATTGATTGGGTTTTAAAATGGTTCTGCAGGAACGCTGTATTGTTCATCGCAGCAGAATCAGTTTATAAAGATCTGAGGACAGTAAAGTGCAGGGAGGCAGACATCTGCTCCTACATTTCCATTTAATTCAAGCTAAGCTTTATCAATATAACAGGAGCACCACTGTTAAATGTAATCTGGTGAGAAAGCTTCGAGTGTTGGGCTGCCAGTCTAAAGGTTTAAACCTTGAGTCCACCAAAGTTGACAAAGTGAGCCCATGAACCAGGTTCTTTAACTCTCATAGCTCCACAATGGCTGTATTATTGCTGACCCTGTGCTCTGACCCCAGCCATCAAGTTGGGATACTTAGAAGTCGCTTCAGACTTTCACTTCATGTTTTTTTCCATCACAATTTTAAAGTAAGGCGGCACGGTGGCTTAGTGGTTAGCATGTTCTCCTCTCAGCGCTAGGGATTCCTGGTTCGAATCCCAATCTGGGTGGAGTTTCCATGTTCTCCCCGTGTCCTCTTGGGTTTCCTCCGGGTTCTCCGGTTTCCTCCCACAGTCCAAAGACATGGATCAGGTCAATTGAATTCTCCAAATTGCCCCATATAGAGTGTGTCTGTGTGAGTGAGTGTGTGCCCAGCGATGGATTGGCGCCCTGTCCTGGGTCTATCTGCCCAGCGCCCGAGACGTTTTCCCCTGGATGGGCATGGGGAACCCCACCGCGACCCTTATAGAGGATAAAGCGGGAGATAATGAATATATGAATGAATGAATTAATTAATTTTAAAGTAACACTTTTGCAAAAGATCCCACGAGGCTTGCAGTTTTTGAAACATTGTTAAAGATATTCTGGCACAGATGCCAGGCCTCCCGTGCATTTTAATGTGGATTCACTATTAAACAAACTAACAATGAATACCTGTTTACCAAATGTAATGTTGCACCTGATTGTCAGGCCACTGATTTCTATACGGGAGAGCTTCAGTTATAAAAGATCAGGTGTCTTTAATAAAGTGGCTGTTTGTTCAGAGTGTTTTAAGTCTGGTTACCTTTTCATTTTCTTTCTTTTTAGACAGTCGACTATATCGATTAATGGCCAGGTCAAGATCTGATAAAAACAAAGTAGGAGGGAAAAATCACATGCTAGTTAAGAAGATGGGGGGAAAAAAAAGTACAATCTCATCGGTCAGGTATTCCTCACCATTGCTGGATATCTGGAAGACTTCCTTTAGTGTGAGGATTTCTGAAAAAGAGACACTCACAATAATGTATGCTCGCTTAAGAGGGACAATTTACATGCTCCTTCTCTCATGTCCATATATATATATATATATATATATATATATATATATATATATATATAGGGACATGAGAGAAGTACTACTTTATATATATACAGTATCGATACAGTTATAGATAGTTATATTATTAACCAAATAATCAAAAGTGATTAATTTAAAATAATTGGTATTTGCCCTACATATTTTTTTGACTGTACAGTCCCAGCTCCTCGAACACTTTACCTTTCAAGTCCCTCTCTTTGAACTGTGTGACAGGAAACATCATGGCATCTGCTAGCTGAGTGGAGAGGACCGCGTGACAGGAGCTCAGCTATTAAAACAAATTAATACCACAACATCAGACCAAAAATCTATCACACAGCAGCAGCTGAAGGTGCTATATAATATCCTACGTCACTCTCACCTCATCGATGACTTTGGCAAACTGCTGTAAAGTGGAGCTCATGACCTCATCATCTCCACAAAGAGGAAAACGCTGAGAAGACAAGAAGACAAAGAGGAGGTCAGTCCAAACTTTTGGCTGGTAGCATATATTATAATAATAATAATAATACATTTTATTTGATGGCGCCTTTCTAGACACTCAAGGTCACCTTACAAAGAAAAACAATAAAACCGAGAAATTATGAAAATTAGAAAATTATGAAATATGGCTGGGGTCAGAGCACAGGGTCAGCAATAATACAGCCATTGTGGAGCTATAGGAGTTAAAGGACCTGGTTCATGGGCCCACTTTGTCAACTTTGGTGGACTCAAGGTTTAAACCTTTAGACTGGCAGCCCAACACTCGAAGCTTTCTCACCAGATTGCATTTAATAGTGGTGCTCCTGTTATATTGATAAAGCCTAGCTTGAATTAAATGGAAATGTAGGAGCAGATGTCTGCCTCCCTGCACTTTACTGTCCTCAGATCTTTATAAACTGATTCAGCTGAAAATTATGAAAAATTTTTTATCATGACAAGGATTACAGCATTGCAATCATAAATTAGTTGTAAAATAATGTTTTATAGCACTATAACTGTCATAAATTGTGAATTTTCCCTACTGTGGGACCAATAAAGGATTATCAACTCTGCATCAGTAAGCTAAAGCCGTAATGTAATCACATGTTACCTGTTTTTCATACTCCTTCAGTAGCTTGGAGGTCAGGTGTGTGGCAGCGCTCAGTTCGTTCTGCAGATCAAAAGTTATTTATAGCAATTCTATTCACCTTTAGATTCATACAAAAATCTGAGCACAGAATAAAAAGGCAAAACCAAAGTACAGTATGTCGGCTTAAAGAGCCCAACTTAACAAATGTAGGTATGAAAAATATTAAATTAGTGTCATTTTCTTTTCTTGTTCTAAACCTTCCCTCACCTGTGCATCATATATTCTCTGCATGGCTTTAAAGAGCTGATGGTAGTAACTGGATATTGCCACAGTGTCCTCCTCAAACACACTAAGCAGTGAGCGAGTCTAAAACATATGGAGAACAAAATGCATTTAATACAAAATAAATTGTGCATAAATGCAGAAGTCATTCAAGACAGAAGGACAAAAAAAACAGCAACAGTACTTTAAAGGTTCCTGCTCAGTGTGGAAGTGAGACACATAGGACATATAGTACAAAGCATCTAAATAGTAAAAGCATCTGCTGGAAATAGGGCGGCACGGTGGCTTAGTGGTCAGCACGTTCGCCTCTCAGCACTAAGGATTCCCGGTTCGAATCCCCCATCTGGGTGGAGTTTCCATGTTCTCCCCGTGTCTGCGTGGGTTTCCTCCGGGTTCAAGTCAATTTAATTCTCAAAATTGCCCCATATAGAGTGTGTGTGTGTGTAAGTGATTGTGTGCCCAGCGGTGGATTGGCACCCTGTCCTGGGTCTATCTGCCCAGCGCCCGAGACGTTCCCCTGTATGGGCATGGGGAACCCCCCCCTGCGACACTAATAGAGGATAAAGCGTGAGATAATGAATGAATGAATCTGCTGGAAATAATCACATAATCTGAAATGTCCAAAACCCAATATAAAGCCTTTAACCTCTTAAGATACCATTTCAATAACAAGACTTTGGACTAAAACTCAACAGTTTGAGACCCGAACACAGGATCTGGTTTAATAGAACAGACCTGGAGCAATGAGGGTTAAGATCCTTGCGACTTTTGATGAATTCAGAGTTTGAACCCACAACATTCAGAATGATAGCCAAACACCCTAACCACTGAGCTACCAAGATTCTGTCATGTTCTTAGATCCAAACAGACATGAGAAGAACATGACAACTTTACATAAAAAGGACCCAATTCTTCTACCTGGGATGTAAATCAGGACCCTCTCACTGTAAAAGAGAAGTGTTAACTCCTAATATGAATGAGGCAACAGTTAAACACTCTAAAGTGCTAAGACTGTGCGGGGCGATCTGGTCGTTTTGGGATTACAATTTTGCCAACAGCATGTAACTAAGACATCGCCATCTGGGTGGAGTTTCCATGTTCTCCCCGTGTCCGCGTGGGTTTCCTCTGGGTTCTCCGGTTTCCTCCCACAGTCCAAAAACATGGATCGAGTCAATGGAGTTCTCCAAATTGCCCCATATAGAGTGTGTGTGTCTGTGTGAGTGAGTGTGTGCCCAGCGATAGATTGGCCCCCTGTCCTGGGTGTATCTGCCCAGCGCCCGAGACGTTCTCCCCTGGATGAGCATGGGGAACCCCCCCCCGCGACCCCAATATAGGATAAAGCGGAAGATAATGGATGGATGGATGGATGGATCTTGAGGTCTCTGACGATAAGCATTCTGCAAATGTGACTGTTGAGTTGTCCAGCAAAATAAACACACTTCAGCCCACGCTGGACCCAAATTCTTGATTAAATTCACGTATTTCGTTTGAATAATATTGTATTAATAACGTTGAGAGCAAACGTTAAAGGTGTGGCATTTTTTATTCAATTCTTAAAAGAAATTAGTTAAATGTTACTGGCTGAATCCCAAATCACTTCCCTCGCACTTTTTTGTGTTCACTACACACGGCGGCTCATAATAAGTCCTGCGGCCTATCTAGTGCACTTTCGATCCTCTACAGCGTGGTTTGGAATTCCGCCTTCGCTTGTCAACACTAGGCAGTCGCTGTTGTCATATGCCAAATCTAACGTGTTTACACGTCCACACCCCGTTTTATTTATCCACCACTTTAGATAATTAATTGTCGCGCAGCAGCCAGACTGTCCTGTCTGCGAACCTCATTCTTACTTGAAAAGAAAAACAAAACGTCCGGATAGTAGATATATCTATTTAGCCAACTAGCCACATAGCAAGTCCAGATGTTTACCTGAGGACTGTCCTCCAGTGTTTCTTCTATCGGCAATTTATCGATTCCAGGCATCGCTGTTTTATAAAAATAGTGTTGACCTCCAACGAAAAATACAAAACGCTTCAGAAAAATCCCGCCGTACGCGATTTAGTCCGGGTCCGAATAAACACACTGCCCTACCCACACAAACCTTTTCCGAGGTTTTCCCGTAGCTCATTGGACCAAACGCTGAGCTGTATCCCAAACACATAACAAAAACCCCCTACTCGTGCCCTAGCTAGGGTATTTTACTCATGTTTTCTTTATCCTATCTAGTGCACTTTAAATAACATCTATATCCGTTTGGTATTCAGCCGGGATGCTGGCCGCCCACTATATATCAGCGTAGTGTTCTCATAAAATAAAAGCCTTTTTTTTGTAGCGAACATCGCCGTTATCTTTTAATAATCACCAAAATGTTTGGTGTCGCATTTAAGTTGTTGATCTGATGCAGTTAAATACATAAACACAATTACTTTAAAATTTTAGCCTGTCGAAAACGTTCTGGATAAATAAAATAAAACAAACACACTGTGGGGCTTAGTGGTTTAGCATGTTCTCCTCTCAGCACTAGGGATTCCCGGTTCGAATCCCCATCTGGGTGGAGTTTCCATGTTCTCCCCGTGTCTGCGTGGGTTTCCTCCGGGTTCTCCGGTTTCCTCCCACAGTCCAAAAACATGGATCAAGTCAATTGAGTTCTCCAAATTGCCCCATATAGAGTGTGTGTGTGTGAGTGAGTGTGTGCCCAGCGATAGATTGGCACCCTGTCCTGGGTGTATCTGCCCAGCGCCCGAGACGTTCTCCCCTGGATGGGCATGGGGAACCCCCCCCCACGACCCTAATAGAGGATAAAGCGGGAGATAATGAATGAATGAATGAATAAAAAACACACTGTGAGAATCTATATACACTTTAAACTGGCTGTTTCTTAGTAAATTGAACCTTGTGTCAATTCTTTAAAAATCGTAATTAGTATGAATTTTAGAAGTGCACAATGCAGAGGGACGAGCAATGGAGTTACATGGGTTCACTTGGCTTGGGTGGTTTGGTTGAATAAGCACTTATGTCTAATTTTGTTATCTATGTCCTTTAAAATCAATGAACAAACAGACAGAGGGGGCATTTATATTTATATATGAGACCAGATGTGCAAATGTTCAGGATTTGATGATGCAGAAGGTGGTTGCTTTTACTTACTGACTCAACTTTTATTTGTTTTCGTACTGTTAAGTTGCTTTGAATAAACTTGATCCTATACTAGGGACTAGGATCACGGGGTTCATTCCCTTTCAGGAAGTTTGGACGCTGGGAAAATACACCCAGAACAGGGCACCAATCCATGTGGGTGCACACACACACACTATATGGGGCAATTTAGATATGGGCAATTTAGAGCAGCCATTCATTCATTCATTATCTCCCGCTTTATCCTCTATTAGGGTAGCGGTGGGGTTCCCCATGCCCATCCAGGGGAGAACGTCTCGGGCGCTGGGCAGATAGACCCAGGACAGGGCGCCAATCCATCGCTGGGCACACACTCACTCACACAGACACACTCTATTTGGGGCAATTTTTTGAATAATTCAATTGACTTGATCCATGTTTTTGGACTGTGGGAGGAAACCGGAGAACCCGGAGGAAACCCACACGGACACGGGGAGAACATGGAAACTCCACCCAGATGGGGATTCAAACCGGGAATCCCTAGCGCTGAGAGGCAAACGTGCCAACCACTAAGCCACCGTGCCGCCTTAGAGCAGCCAATTTACCTTAAATCCATGTTTTTGGACTTGTGGAAAAAGCTGGAAAAAACCCATTCAGACACGAGGAGAACATGGAAACACCAACCAGATCGGGATTAAAACCTTGCTAACCACTACGCCACCATACCACCCTAAACGACAAACGACATCTGCAAAACAACAAAATGTGTAAAAGCAGCATTCGTTATCTAGGCTTTATTATTAAAAGGTAAATAAGCTAAAGCTATTGAAAGTAAATGTTTATGAGTGATATCAGTCTCGGTGACATTATGCACATTACAAATGGTACTAATTTAAAATTACACTCAATCACAGATCCAAATACACAATCACGTAACAAACATACAAAATGTACATTATAAAATTATAAAAAAATGACAACACTCTAAGCTAAATACAAACAGCAACATGTTTTTTTTACATCATTTGCACAGATTCAGACTTCAACAATCTGTACTACAATCTACAAACACTTTCCTATCGGGTACTCGTGTTATTTAGCCTGAGCTTGGCACCTCTGACCATAAAGATCATACTCTTTGTATAAAATATATTCCTTCAGACGGTTCGGTAGAGGCAGGAAGCTCATGAAGACTGGGGCTCTGAGGCGCAGACGTCCTAAACACCTTCTGATTTTTAGGCGGCAAAGGTGCTGCAGACATCGGGCATTCTCTGCAGGATGCACAACAGACATCATGAAATTGACCCTGTGGTTTTCTGTGGCCTATTTTGAATGTTCTCTCTAATGTAAGGAGGAGTATAAACCTATGTTGTGTACAAAGCAGCAGTTTTTATGCAATATTACACATGTGCTTCATCTAAAGGTCACATTTGGCACATGAACATGCTTTACAGCCAGCATTTATCTGAGACAGCTTACCTTGAATCCTACAGATTTCTGGCCACTGTTTCTGTTTAATCAGCGTCGCTTTCAACTTGCAACAAAACCTTACATGGTCGACATAATCTAACATGAGCCGAACCACATTCCCAGCGAGATCTTTCAGCCAGCTGACGCAAATCACTTCACAGAACTGTGAACAAGAAGCAGAAACAAAACAGGAGCATTTCACAAATATTGTACTGTGATTTACTGCAACTATTAAATGCTTTCATTTACATTTACATTTAGTCATTTAGCAGACGCTTTTATCCAAAGCGACTTACAAATGAGAAATGAGAACAAATGAGAGAAGCATCGAATAACAATCAGGTTTGATGAATTTACAGTATAGTTGGTTTTCTCCATGGCTTCTGACTTGTGGTGTTCTCATTTGTAAGTCGCTTTGGATAAAAGCGTCTGCTGAATGACTAAATGTAAATGTAAATGTAATTACAAGTCAGAAGTTATGGAGAAAACCAACTATACTGTAAATTCATCAAACCTGATTGTTATTTGATATTTTTTTTTACAACAGGTATTTGTTAAAGGGATGCGTCTTCAGTAGTTTCTTAAAACTGCTTAGTGATTCTGCCTTACGGACAGAGTTGGGAAGATCGTTCCACCATGTTGCAGTGGTGAACGCCACGGAGTGAGAGTTAGCTCCTCGGTGAGGTGGAACCACCAGGCGGCGATCATCACTGGAGTGAAGTGAACGAGTCGGAGTGTATTTTGAAAAGATAGAGTGAAGGTAGGAGGGAGAAGATCCAGAAATGGTTCTGTACGTCAGAGTCAGTGATTGTACTGAATGCTGCAGCTACAGGAAGTCAATGGAGGGAAGTGAGTAATGGAGTGACATGAGTTCGCTTGGGCTGCTTAAACACAAGTCGGGCTGCAGAGTTCTGAATCAGTTGAAGAGGTCTGATGGTGGAAGCTGGGATACCGGCAAGAAGCGCATTACAATAATCAAGCCGGGATAGGACTAGGCCTTGAACAAGCAGTTGGGTAGCATATTCAGTCAAGAAGGGTCTGATCTTCTTTATGTTGTAAAGAAGGAACCTGCAGGAACGGGCGGTTTTGATCACATGCTCAGAGAGTTTAAGGTGGGAGTCTATTGTGAACCCAAGGTTCCAGACCGAATCGGTTGGGGAGATTGTGGAGCCGTCAATTTGGAAGGTCAGGTCGTGATGGATTGAAGGTTTAGCTGGGATAATGAGAAGCTCTGTTTTTTCTAAATTTAATTTAAGATGACGGGCCTTCATCCAAACAGATATGTCGGTGAGGTAGGCAGATACCCGATTTGATTCATCAAGTCCCCTTTTTAAATAAACAAGACTAAAACATGTTGTCCATACAATCATAGAACTCACCATTGTATCTTTAATCACTGTATTGGTCCATCCCTCGTAATCATCAGGCACGTGCACTTTGTCTCCATATGGACAGTCGAAGCAGCGCTCCACATCATAACCATAGTTAAAAAGCATCCTTAACAGCAGCTCGTCCTTCAGCGCGTACTGCAAAGCTGAGGGGAAGTGTGTGGTGTTCACTCTGCAATAGTAATTCACGTTGGCACCATACCTCAGCAAAGTGTCGATCAGCGGGTAGTTGCCCAGGCGCAGGGCCACCTGTAAAGTTTTCACCGGGTCTTGGTTGGGCATGGCACCAGCCTCTAAAAGCAACTTGGTGGAGGACATGTCTTCATTGGACACGGAGAAGTACAGGACGGACCTGCGCTGGTCGTCATAATTGCGGCTCACCCGGGGGTGGAGCATGAAGTTGGGGTCGTAGCCGGCTTTGAGTAGCATCTCCAGGCATTGTGTGTGTCCGCAGGCAGCTGCTGAGTGCAAGGGACTAATGCCGCTTTCGCTTACGGCATCCCGTTTGGTAACAGGAATGAGAAGCGCCAGAGCTCTAACAGAGAAATAATGATGGGCCAGAAACAAGACGTGAGTAAAATATGTACAATTGCAAGAATATAACAACAACATAACAGTAGATTCTCCACACGGGTCAAGGGGAAATTAAACTACCATATACTGAAACAAAATTCAGATGGGTGGCTTAGTGGTTTAGCATGTTTGCCTCTCAGCGCTAGGGATTCCCGGTTCGAATCCCCATCTGGGTGGAGTTTCCATGTTCTCCCCGTGTCTGCGTGGGTTTCCTCCGGGTTCTCCGGTTTCCTCCCACAGTCCAAAAACATGGATCAAGTCAATTGAATTCTCAAAAATTGCCCCATATAGAGTGTGTATCTGTGTGAGTGAGTGTGTGCCCAGCAATGGATTGGCGCCCTGTCCTGGGTCTATCTGCCCAGCGCCCGAGACGTTCTCCCCTGGATGGGCATGGGGAACCCCACCGCGACCCTAATGGAGGATAAAGCGGGAGATAATGAATGAATGAATGAATGAATACTGAAACAAAATTCAGATGGGCGACACGGTGGCTTAGTGGTTTAGCATGTTCTCCTCTCAGCACTAGGGATTCCCGGTTCGAATCCCCATCTGGGTGGAGTTTCCATGTTCTCCCCGTGTCCGTGTGGGTTTCCTCCGGGTTATCCGGTTTCCTCTCACAGTCCAAAAACATGGAACAAGTCAATTGAGTTCTCCAAATTGCCCCATATAGAGTGTGTCCGTGTGAATGAGTGTGTGCCCAGCGATAGATTGGTGCCCTGTCCTGGGTGTATCTGCATGGACCCCCCCCCCGCGACCCTAATATAGGATAAAGTGGAAGATAATGGATGGATGGAATGTGTAGGCAAATTAATATTTAAATAAAACACTAACAGGTGACATCATTAACACGGGGATCTTAAAGAACTTAACCGATTGTGTTTCAGGTTTACACTCTTACTTGGCGTATCCATGATGTGACACTCTGTGAATTGGCAAGTGGCCTGTGTGTTTGGGTATATTAGCATCAGCTCCATACTCCAGGAGGAGAGAAATGACGTCGGGGTTCCCGGATTCAGATGCCTCATAAAGGATAGTGGCGCAGTCCTGTGCTTGGGATGCCACATTTGCACCTATAATTCCACAACAACCACATTACATTAAGTATCCAGTTTACATCCATAAGCTTCATAAGTTCTAGATCTGTAGCCTGAAACCAAACATTAGCACTCCGACTGCAAGCAATCAGGACAAGCTTCTGACCTTTGCGTAAAAGTTCCTGCACAATCTTGAGGTGTCCACCTTGTGCTGCCAGGGCGAGAGGCGTGAGGCCATAATTGCTCCTGGGGTCAGGATGAGCACCTGACTTTAGAAGTAGATTCACCATATCTATCAAACCCAGTCGAGCTGCTTCATGCAAGGCCGTTCGGTGGTGCGCCCCCAGCTGGTTCACGTTGGCATTGAAGCAAAGAAGGAGCTTCACCATGTCATAGTGGTTGTTTCGGATGGCTGTGAGGATAATATGTACCATCAGAAACAAAGTACCAAGATACATGTTCTTTTATACAACTGAATGAAACACATACAGATGAACAAAATTCAAAAACAATATCATATGAAATGACTTCATTCATTCATTATCTCCCGCTTTATCCTCTATTAGGGTCGCGGTGGGGTTCCCCATGCCCATCCAGGGGAGAACATCTCGGGCGCTGGGCAGAAAGACCCAGGACAGGGCGCCAATCCATCGCTGGGCACACACTCACTCACACAGACACACTCTATAGGGGGCAATTTTGAGAATTCAATTGACTTGATCCATGTTTTTGGACTGTGGGAGGAAACCGGAGAACCCGGAGGAAACCCACGCGGACACGGGGAGAACATGGAAACTCCACCCAGATTGGCATTTGAACCGGGAATCCCTAGTGCTGAGAGGCGAACGTGCTAACCACTAAGCCACTGTGCCGCCATGAAATGACTAATCAACTAACAATGTTGTTTTCATTTCTTTTTAATTAATGGTAAAAAAAATGCAGTAACCATAGTGTCATTTTTTAGCTCTTTAATACATTTTGCCCAATTGTTCACCATTTTGGGCTGCACAGTGGCTTAGTGATTGTCATATCAGTCGCTTAATGCTGGGAATCCAGGTTTGAATCCCAATCAACCGTGTCTGTGTGGTTTTCTCTGGGTTTTTTCAGTTTCCATCCACAGTCCAAAAACATGGGTTCAAGGTTTCAATACATTGCCCAGTGTGTGTATGAGCCCAGCGATAGATTGGCGCCCTTTCCAGGAGGCATCTGCCCAGCGTCCCCACCCCCGCAACTCCAGTATAGGATTAAGCAATAGATATTTTTTTCTTTTTTTTCTTTTCTGTTTCCTAAGAAACAGAATAATTTACAATAAAAAATTCCCAAAAGAATTTACAATAAAGTGTTAAATGTATACCAAGTGGAGCATCATGGTGAAATGTCTGTATGCTCCACTTGTAAAATCAAAACTGTTGGGCCTGACTTAGACACTCAGACATCAATCCTGAGTTTCACAGTGCCAGACAGGACATGGAGAAAGAAAAAAAGAAAAAAATTAAGCAATAGATAACGGATAAATGGATAGTCACCATTTTAGCTATTTGAAGACTTTGTGGGTGAAGACTGTGGGCAATTTACACACACCTACACATCACCCAGATAGCATACAGATGTGGGCCACAATACATTCCTTCATTCATTATCTTCCGCTTTATCCTCTATTAGGGTCGCGGGGGGGTTCCCCATGCCCATCCAGGGAGAACGTCTCGGGTGCTGGGCAGATACACCCAGGACAGGGCGCCAATCTATCGCTGGGCACACACTCACACACCCAAACACACTCTATATATACACACTCTACATGAAGCAATTTGGAGAACTCAATTGACTTGATCCATGTTTTTGGACTGTAGGAGGAAACCGGAGAACCCAGAGGAAACCCACACGAATACGGGGAAAACATGGAAACTCCACCTAGATGGGGATTCGAACCAGGAATCCCTAGTGCTGAGAGGCGAACGTGCTAACGGACTAAGCCACCGTGCCGCAGCCACAATACACAAATATTAATTTGGTCCACATGTCTGAAAACAAATATGGTTTAGTTGGACAGACGTGTGCCAACGCTACCAACACACCCAAGAACAGATCCCGTCCAAATCGGGTAGCAGTTCTTGTAATCCCCAATGTGTTTTGGGACAAACGAGAACCATTTTGTTTCAGTGAAGGTTGCCCGTGCCAGAAGTGCCATATCTCCATCAGAAGCAAGGGCATACTGTATAAATGAGCTCCTCATTATGAACAAGTCTTAATGAACTGATGAGTGAATAGCCATGGTTCAGTCTAAAAGGTGCTTCGCTTACCGATAACTAACGGCGAATCATCATTACTGTCCTGGCAATCGAGACTGCTCCCATTGTCCAAAAGGTAGCAGGCATTGTCCAGCAGGCCGTTCTCTACGGCCAAAAAAACGGCTGTCTTTCCACTGTGGTTTTTTCCAAACTTGGCATCTGCTGGAGACGCTGTGGAGAAGCAGACATCAATCCACAATGAAATTCGGAACATTTAAGCTAAACTCATTTGCTGAATATCATGTATACCACTACAGATGATTATACGCCAACCTTTGAACGTGATCTCCAGGATGTTCTGATTTTTCTGAATAGCCGCCTCGTGTAGTGGAATCTGTCCTACATTGTCCTCCTCACGAAAAGCGTTTTGGTGGATTGATAATTTCCGGAGAGCTGCTTCATCACCTGACCGGGCACCAGTTTAAAGTTTAGTACAGAATATACAGAGCTTCATATGATACACCTGCCAGAAATATCAGTGTCTTCTCCTATTATTGTTTTAGAGCCAAGCTATTAGTAGTAATGCAGTGAAAGGGCATTTTGTGTCATTCTAGCACAAATGTATGAGATGCCACACTAATGCTTAAGAGGATCTGTTATGACAGTAGAGACAGCACTACACTCGCTGGGGGAAGTGGAACCCAGAATGTGACCTCATTCCTCTTGTTTAACAGTGTACACTTTCTCGGTTGATACGAAATAAATGGTCAGCTTTGCATGTGTGATTGAAGGGCTGGAGGTAAATATCTTAAGGAGAAAACCTTTTTTCTTGCTACTCCATGAAAACAGTAATAATTAACAAAGCCGCTTTGCAGGTCACTAAAGATTCATACCTTGTTTAATGGCATTGGTTATTTTATCCCTTTCTGGACTAGTCAGCAGAATCCTGCAACCAGAAAACTATTTGAACATGTATAAAAAGAAATGCAGCCTTCAAGGCATATGCGCAATAATTATTTTATGTGCAATAATTGCATATGTGCAATGTGCATAATGAAAATCCGAATCCTACCTGCAACCGTCTTCCGAAAAGATGTGTTTGAACTCGATCTGTTTGTTATTCGTGAGAATGCTCTGCTCAATCATGTACTGTGTGGCCACATCTTCATCCAAAATCTCTTCTGTCAACTCAAAATCCATCACTGTGCATCGGATCGAGTTCAGTGGCAATTAATCAGCCTTTCTTTAGTTCTGTGAACCGCTGATAAACTGGAATAATAAATTGATTCTTTTTTTTTTTTTACAGCACATGGTAAGTCGTTGAACAAATGTCAACAAACATCAGAAGGCCGTCCATGCTAAAAACTCACAGCCTAAAATGCAAAATGCAAAGGCTAAGATTGTAACCTGCAAAGGAAAACATTATCCTCTCTCCCAACGTGACGGACGAGAAAACGAGGACGAATGACAGCTGTTTACATTACTGCTTACCGAAGAAGCTATTCCGTGGTCTTATCCTGTGGTGGTCTGGGGCGACTCCTGAGCTGCACTCCAGGTTATTTATGTCATGGCCCTGCTATAAATATCTGATCATGAGACAGAGCAAGGTCGCTTAACTTGACTTGGTTCAGTGATGTGCTTTTGCCAAACACTTCATCTGCCAGGTTGTGCGATTTAGTTACACAACATCACAACACAGACTTCAGCTTACATCTCAGTCACCTATGAGCACTTTTCTGAGGTCAACAACTACTCAGACTCTATGGAGCTTTAATTGGTGGAGGAATAAGACTGGTATGAGGATTATCACTGCTGTAAGAGCCCAGTACTTATAAAGTCTGAGATATTCACTTTAAAGCATTCTCATCGTGTAAGAGTTCAACAATGACTATTCAACACACACTTCATTATAGCAATGATCCATTTCCTCCAATCAGTCAAGTGCCCTTCATCACCCAACACTTATCACTACAGAATGATATGGACCGCAGTATGCTGATCAGATATAGTCCTTAAAAATCTCTGAATAAATCTATAGGCAAAAATAAATATTTCTCCTATTATCCAGGGTTCAAATCGCGATGATGTTAATTACCTGTGGTGGGATCCAAGCAGAGCAAATTAGCTGTCTTCTCAGGGTGGGACACACTCTCTCCCTTATCAAGTCAATGAGACGCCATCCAACCATGGAATCTGTGAGATCATACATACAGAAATGGATGAAAGTAGTCACCTGGCTTTACATGCCAGAGGTATACCAGCTCTCTCTGGATGGAAACTGTGGGGTATTAAAGCGAGAGATTCCGGTGGCTGGCAATTGGCAATGGCAAAAATTTAAGACAGCTGGACCAGGTACAGTTTGAATGCTGTTGTTATTCTCTGCTATGATACAACTATGTAAATTCTATATCTACATTTAAGCTCATTCTAATTTTGTAATAAATGTAGAAGGGTCACAGTGGGTGAGCAAAACACAAACACCCCAAGCACATTGTAAACATCTGCAATATTTAACCCAGCCGTACAGTGAAACCACACATATATAGCAGTGTCACTGCAGAACTCACAACAATCCACCACCCAAATGACACGTGACCAATAGAGAACAGAGAACCAACAGGGGACTAACAAAAACAAGAAAACACGACCGTCTGTAATTGTAAAACTCCAAAGTCTATATATAAAATCTATAATATAAGTGGAGGAAATAAACGATGGAACAAAAGGGGACGTGTCCCAATTTTGGACCAGTACTGTATTTGGTAGAGCTGCCTGTTCTACATTAATTTTAGCTTGTTTAACCAAATAACCTTTAAAGGTTTGAGACATTGTAGTTGTTCTCTCTTGCCAGATGTTTTGAGGTTAAGTGTAAATTAGGCTAACGGCTAAATATTGCAGAACTTCGGTCGCCTAGAATTGGAACCGAAATTCTCTAGACCTAAACTAGTTCACTGTCAAACCACAAACATTTCATAACTTTTTTTTTATTTAGTAATGCGTTCTGTAATATGTGGATAGTTTATTTGGGGTCTTCAACATTAGGCCTCATGTGCAGCCCACCATTCTTAATCCCAAAGCACCGGATGAGTTAATAAACATATTAAGTTAGCTTCAGATTTATTTTAAAAGCACCTCTTACACAGCAACAGCTTCAGAGCTATGGGTGAACAAAAATAGATTTCCAAAAGCTGGAAGCCATTACAATATTTAAGTCTTTTGTGTATTTATGTAAAAAAATAGTTCATATAATTTACCAATTTCATGCAGGTTTAATAATCCATGACCACTGTACATGAGAATCAGAAGAAATATTCAATACGTAGATAATTTTACAAGCAACAGAAAACAAATACGCAAGTTAAAGAGAAGCCAGTTGAGCAGCAGTGTAATAAAATGGTTTCAATGGGTTTTTTTTTTACTTTAAGAAGAAATGCACCCCGAGGTGTTCCTTAAAAATACTTTAGTTAATTTAACAATTAAGTAATGAAGGCTATGGTTGAACACTGGCACCATAATGGTAAAGGTGACACTGGTGCAGGAACCCAGCCAGAGGGATAAAGTGCAGGAAAGAGAGAGAAGATCCTCAGATTTTCCTGTAGGTCAGATTCAGGGAGTTGTATTGAACGTAAGCAGCTACTGAAATCCAAAGAGACAGATAAGTAATGGAGTAATATAGGTTCACTTGAGTTTGTTAAACAGCAGACGAGCTGCGGAGCTCGGATTACAACAGCATTGCAAAAGAATAAAGAACAAGACGACAGGTTTCTGTAATTGAAAAACAGATTTATTGTAATCTGGGATTTAACATTTTATGACCTAGGTCTCTCCTTTTTTCCTTTGTAGAGGGCCAAAAGGGACACGTTGGCCACCTTCACCACCTTGAAACGCACACCAGGGATATCACCGACGGCATGTCCCTTACGACCGAACCCTGCCACCAGAACCTCATCGTTCTCCTATAACCATAAACACAAGTGCTTATTTTTATTACATTACCATTTTTATAAATTATATGAACAGCCTCTTTAAGCAGAACAGAAAAAAAAAAAAACATGGAGTCTCACCTCAATGAAGTTCAGACAGCCGTCATTGGGGACGAAAGCGGTGATCTTCTTGCCGTTCTTAATTAACTGGACTCTGACACACTTCCTGATGGCAGAGTTGGGCTGCTTAGCTTCAACACCACTGTGAGGGGGAAACCAGTGACCGTTATTCATGATTTCACTTTATGTAAATAATGTATATATTGCACTTCTTGTTAGATGTTAGCTACATTTCATTGGCCCTGTACAATGACAATAAAGTTGAATCTAATCTAATACACATAATATCAGGACAGGACTTACACTTTCTCCAGCACGATTCCTTTGGCGTGTGAAGCTCCACCGAAGGGGTTAGCCTTCAGGGCAGTACCCAAATGAGCTTTCTTGTACTGTTTATCATGCCACTTTTGCTCACGGCGGTGATCCCGCAGCTTTCTGGCGGTACGCAATCCACGGCACTTTCCTACAAGAACAAAGACATGTTAATCTGGACTTCTCCAAAATGTACACACATCTTTAATACTTTTTTTTTCACAGAAACTAACACAAAAAAAAATCTAAACTATATGCACTCAACTATTCTGCATCTATATGTAAGCTCATAATGAAGCCATAGTTCCTTATGAAGCTACAACAGTAAATAATTTAATATCTGATCAACAACAGACTACTATATATATATATATATATATATATATATATATATATATATCCTCATTGCAACTTAAAACTGTCGATTCTATCCTCTTTAACTGTTGATCTTGCGTGAGCCTGACAGAAATACTTCTCTTTATTGCAATCCTTATTAGAATTGTAAGCAATCAGTCATTGTTCAGTACAGTGTATTAAATAATCCTCCCACTATAAACGCTGACAAAAATATTGTGCACTGTGAAAATGCTGGACAGATGTAAATACACACTGACAAGCTTAATTGGGTGTTACACAGAAAGCATAAATATATAAAGCAAATTCTTCAAATTTTCTGTATACAGATGTGCGTGTACAATAAAGTACAAATTATGACTTCTGATCATTACATTTAGCAGCACCAATATGAAAACACAAATATGCATCTGCTAAATGACTAAATGTCATGATCAGAATCATACTTTACACTTTATTATACATGCACATCTGAATACTTAATTTGAACTGCATTGCTGTACATATTTATGTACTTTCAAATAAGAGAACACAAGTCAGTTGTTACGGAAAAACCAACTACACAAAAGGATTATCAAAACCTGATCATTATCTGAACCCGCCTTTAATTAATATTTTTTTATTTGAAGTTGTCTCTCATGTTACTTTGCATGATCAAGTGCAATATTTTACCATAATATATACACACACACACAATATATACAGTTAGCAACTAAGATAGCATCAATTGTTTTTTGTCATAAAGTATTAAATGGCCTTTTTGTGATTTCTTCATTGACACAATTATTCAACCCCTTTACAACTACCACTCATAAGAACAGAGGTTCATTCCAGTGTTTTCAATCAGGTATTGAAAACACCTGTGGATGTCAACGAGCAGCAATCAAGCATGATAAGCACCAATTAGGCAGATTTAAAAGGACTGTGATACTCAGCTCCTTCTAGACATCTACTGGTGTGTTTACAAGCATGGTGAAGGCAAGAGAATGGTCCCAGAAGACAAGAGAAGAGGTTATTGCTCTTCACAAGAATGGCAATGGATATAAAAAGATTGCGAAGTTGTTAAATATTCCAAGAGACACTATCGGAAGTATCATTCGCAAGTTCGAGTTAAAGGGCACAGTGGAAACGTTACCTGGTCGTGGCAGAAAGAAGATCCTGACCGCGACTGCTGTGCGCTACCTGAAGCGCAATGTGGAGAAAAATCCCCGCGTGACTGCTAAGGAACTGAAAAAAAAGACCTGTCAGATGTGGGCACTGAAGTTTCAGCTCAGACAATAAGGCGCGCACTGCATAACGAAGACCTCCATGCCAGAACTCCCAGGCGCACCCCCTTGCTGACTCCAAAGAACAAGAAAAGTCGACTGCAGTATGCCAAAAGTCATGTGGACAAGCCACAAAGGTTTTTGGACAGTGTACTGTGGTCAGATGAAACTAAATTAGAACTGTTTGGGACAATGGACCAGCGCTATGTTTGGAGGAGGAAGAACCAGGCTTATGAACAAAAGAACACCTTGCCTACTGTGAAGCATGGCGGGGGGGTCAATTATGCTTTGGGGCTGTTTTGCTTCTAATGGTACAGGAAAGCTTCAACGTGTGCAGGGTACCATGAATTCCCTTCAGTACCAGGAGATCTTGGAGGAAAATGTGATGGAGTCAGTCACAAACCTGCGGCTTGGGAGACGTTGGACCTTCCAACAGGACAATGATCCGAAGCACACATCCAAGTCCACTAGAGCATGGTTGAACATGAAAGGCTGGAACATTCTAGAGTGGCCATCGCAATCACCAGACTTAAATCCAATTGAGAACCTCTGGTGGGACCTAAAGAAGGCAGTTGCAGTGCGCAAGCCTAAGAATGTGACTGAACTGGAGGCTTTTGCCCATGAAGAATGGGCTAAGATACCCATAGGTCGCTGCAAGACACTTGTGTCAAGCTATGCTTCACGCTTGAAAGCTGTCATAACTGGAAAAGGATGTTGTACTAAGTACTAAAAAATAATGTCACTAGGGGGTTGAATAAAACTGATAATGATGTGAGCACAGTAAAGACATTTGTGGTTATTCCATCATAAATATTATGTTATATTTGTCTAATTTATAAGTGCCTCTTTGATATAATTGTAAATAAGATGACTGAAATGATCCAAATCAATGTCAAACTGGCCAAAACACTTTATTTCAGTGGGGGTTGAATAAATTTGATCACAACTGTATATATATATATATATATATATATATATATATATATATATACATATATACATACACACAAATACACACACATACATACATATATATAAATATATATATATATATATATATATATATATATATATATACATGCATACATATACACACACATACACACATATATATATATATATATATATATATATATATATATATATATACACACATACACACACACACACACACATATATATTACACACACATACATATATATAAATATATATACACATACATACACACACACACACACACATATATATACACATACATACACACACACACACACACATATATATACACATACATACACCAGACACGCTTTGACAATTACCAATTTTTTTTTTTGTTAAAGTAATATTTCAACTTTAATTAGTTCTTAGTATGTTTAGTATCTTTAATACAACTTGTCTATCTTTTATTCTTTTTGTATATTACAACACTATAAATGGGGCATCTGGGATAAATTCCGTCATGCAGTTACACAATTTTAACATCAAGCATCACTGAAAACTTATTTTAAATTCCGTCACGTATTTCATAAATAAAAGACAAAATTGCTGTGAAACACGTCGTTAACGAAACAACATCCACCTAAACGTTTTAACTCTCCAAAACGACGCTTCACTTGACAAACTTGGAATGACACTCGGATATCGTTTAAAGCACGAAATACCGACATAAACGGAGCATTTAGATTTAATTTAGAGGATTTTTAGCTCTTTCGGCGTGACGTCAGGTTAGCACGTTAGCTTTCAACATGGCGTTCGAGCTCCTCCACGTTGTCGAGGAGTTAAGAACGAAATAACGTCTCCAAACCCGCTTTAACGTGCACTTATCGAACCTAATCCGCTACCCGAGGCTGTTATGTGTGTGTTCGTGTGAACCCCGCGGCTGTCGCAGCTTTATGGAGCTGAATTTGCGGGGTTTTGTAACAGACGGACGCGCTTACCCATGTCGGCAGCTTTGAGTCCCGGAGAAAAGAGAGAGCCCACAATGCTTTGCGAATTTGTCGCATGCGCAGTCCGTATGGGTGTCCCGCCAACGTCCCGCTTAAAATCAACAGAACGCAACCCAACACCAGTTTCCTACATTCTCACTTTAATTCACTTATTAACCTTTATTATATGAAGGGGGGGGGGGGGTTCTCCATGCCCATCCAGGGGAGAACGTTTCGGGCGCTGGGCAGATACACCCAGGACAGGGCGCCAATCCATCGCTGGTCACACACTCACTCACACAGACACACTCTATATGGGGCAATTTGGAGAATTCAATTGACTTGATCCATGTATTCAGACTGTGGGAGGAAACCGGAGAACCCAGAGGAAACCCACGCGGACACGGGGAGAACATGGAAACTCTACCCAGATGGGGATTCGAACCGGGAATCCCTAGTGCTGAGAGGAGAACGTGCTAACCACTAAGCCACCGTGCCACCCAATCTAGATACATCCATCCATTATCTTCCGCTTTATCCTCTACTAGGGTCGTGGGAGGGGGGGGGGTTCCCCATGCCCATCCAGGGGAGAACGTTTCGGGCGCTGGGCAGATACACCCAGGACAGGACGCCAATCTATCACTGGACACACACTCACTCACACAGACACACTCTATATGGGGCAAGTTGGAGAACTCAATTGACTTGATCCATGTTTTTGGATTGTGGGAGGAAACCGGAGAACCCGGAGGAAACCCACGCAGACACGGGGAGAACATGGAAACTCCACCCAGATGGGGATTCGAACCGGGAATCCCTAGTGCTGAGAGGAGAACATGCCAACCACTAAGCCACCGTGCCGCCCCACTCAATCTAGATACTATATGTGTAATTTCTTCAATCACATCTGAGTTAAGAGATGATTTGTAGATCAGAGTTCTTGTCTGAACAGGGCAGCAAGTAAAGTGATACAACTTTTTACACACATTTAACTTATTCGTGTAGTGAAACACACACACACACACACACACACACACACTGAGTGAAGTGACATGCCGAGTTGTGGGCAGCCCTGTACACTGCGCCCAGGGAGTAATTGGGATTAAGTGCCTTGCCCAAGGGCACTTCAGCCATAGTACTAGGTGGACTGGGACTTGAACCGGGGACTTTGAGGTCCCAAGGCTTGTTCTTTAAACACAAGCCTATGACTGGACTATGATAATAATGATAATAAATGTGATGAATGTGATGTATCTTCCACTTAATTCTCTGCTAGAGTAGTTAAGGGTTTCCTATGCCCATCCAGAGGTTCGGGTGCTGGACAGACACACCAGAACAGGGGGGCCAATCCATTGCTGGACACAAACACACACCAAGTACAGACCAAGCTAGTATAGGATTAAGCCGAAGAAATGTTAACAGCTATTTGACAGACTTAAATAAACTTTTATTAAAAATAATAATAATAATAATAATAAAGTCCTTTTGCCGGGCCATATATCGAGCATGTTGCACAGTGGCATAGTACTTACTTTATGGAAAGCATTTTAAAGAAGGGTCCTCTCTGTGGTGAGTTTGCATGTCAGATTGTATTAAACAAATATAATAAACATATTTATTAAATATATAACCTGTCCAGTGTGTATACCCATATTTCACACATTTATAGCTGAAATAGACTTGAAATATCAAATGGATTACAAAATTAAAATTTAATAAAGACTTTACTTTCTAAGTTTAATATTAAGCAGTAACAAGAATCATAAATATATATATGTGTGTGTGTGTGTGTGTGTGTGTGTGTTAGCACACGGTGGCTTAGCATGTTCTCCTCTCAGCACTAGGGATTCCCGGTTCGAATCCCCATCTGGATGGAGTTTCCATGTTCTCCCCGTGTCCGCATGGGTTTCTCCGGTTTCCTCCCACAGTCCAAAAACATGGATCAAGTCAATTGAGTTCTCCAAATTGCCCCATATAGAGTGTGTTTGTGTGTGTGCCCAGCGATAGATTGGTGCCCTGTTCTGGGTGTATCTGCCCAGCGCCCGAAATGTTCTCCCCTGGATGGGCATGGGGAACCCCCCCCCACGACCCTAATAGAGGATAAAGCAGAAGATAATGGATGAATATATATATATATATATATATATATATATATATGTGTCTGTGTGTGTGTGTGTGTCTACAATCAGATGCCACATTATGGTATGATTTGGATGGTGGATGATATAACCACGTTGTGAATCTGTATAGATAGACTAAATGATCAAGTGACAAAATTAAGTGTATCTAATAAAGTGGCCGGTGCTTGTATAAGAAATGTCAAGTTTCTTGCTTTTCCGCAGTAAATATTTGTTTGCCCAGTGACGTGAAAACTATTGTCAGAAAGAGGCGTGCCCAGATGCGGCCGATTCTGTGTGCTGATTGGCTTTTGCTCACGCCAGTCATGGTGCGGACGCTCGGCCCGTTATTATCGGGGCAGATTATGAGGCAGCAGTGACGGACTCTGGAGCGCTTCTGCATTTAATATTTATCTACATGGCGGCAACGGGGCGCCCGATGTATTTGGCTTTCTTTTCTTTCCTTTTCTTGCAAGTCTCCTCATCCTACCAGCAAGTGGCTGCGTTTGTCGGGGAGAGGTAGGTGACAGGGTTTACATTTAACTTCATTCAGCTGCGTTCCACCTGTGATGATGGAGGAATCTCAGAAAAAAAACAGACAATCCATGAGTCCATTTAAAAGCAATCGTGAAACTATATCTGAGCGGGTTTTCTTTGGCTTCTTTTTTTTTTTGCTATGTGAAATAGATCGCATGTGCCTTCTTTGTCTGCTCGCATTTTGTATCTGCATTGAAACTGAATCTGGTTCTACCGCTGAAACGCGAGAGCAAATCCATGCCAGGCGTCCGTTTCCAGGGCAAATCCATATTCCCTGCTGGAAATAGCCCCATTGCCATGGGACAGTTGTGCATATTAGTTATAGAATGCTGAACACGTGTTAAAATGGCAAATTAGTTGCCGTGTGCGAGTGAAGCCATGCAGACCATGAGGAGGATGCTCTCGGTGCAGTGGTGCTGATGAGAGCCTCTAAATTAATGCTGCGCTGTCTCTGTTGAACCAGCAGTTGTCGGGAGGACCAAATGATGACTACCAGTTCAGCTAAACACCTTTGTCCATATTCTTTTTTTTTTTTTTTGTCAAGACACTTGCAGCCTATATGTGATCAGAATACTTAGAAAATGCATCAGTCATCATCATCATCACCATCTTAATGACCTCTTCAGTAACTTTCAGAGAACCAGCCCTTTAAATGACGGTAGAACATCAGCAGTCATCTCAATCTTCCATAATCCAAGAGCCAGAGCTGGCCCAACTTTTTAAAAAGGGTTCAACCATCAATAATTTGACCAAGTCATATGTTTTAACAAGATGGCAGAATGTTGTTGTTTCCCATATCCAGCAGATGGTGCCTGCAACAGAACTGAATGACAGTTTGAGTTAAAAGTGCAATAATTGTATAAGAAATGAAAATAATACAGTGCTTCACAATCTTCCACAGAGTGTAGATTTTTAACCTGTGAGGTCATGGACTATGATAATGCGTCTCTTTTTTTTTTTTGCTGGAGTTTATAATACAGTCTTGACACAAAAGCGTGACGTGGGGGCACATGTCGGCATCACTTAGATTTTGAAGACACAGAAATTATTAATTGGTATTTTAAAGATACAAAAAGGCATAGTTTAAGAAATGAAAGTATTTGTGTTACCATCTTTAATAGGTACTCAATTTGTTTTTTTTTAAAAAAAAGGGGGTTTGCAGTTGATCCCCTTACTTTCAATATCTGTGTAGACCTTGCAGACACTATTGATTGGTTAACATTACTGTGATGGATCAGGGTGACACAATTTATTCCCTTTTTTCTTAAAGCACAGACCATTTTCCTCTCCTGAGCTCCAGCCACAGATGGCTGTGGCATTACTGGAATTTGAACTGGTATTTGTAGGATGATGGGGAAACTTAATTGTTGCACCACACGGGGTAAATGATTTTTAAGCTCTATGAAAAGTAGATTTTCTTTTACTAAAGTTCTAACAGATGCTGATTGTAAGTGTATGTTGTGATGGTACAAGTGGATTTTTGGTTGACGGCTAATGCTTTGTTTAAAATCTCCAGCAGCACTGCTGTGTCTGATCCACCCATACCAGTACAACATAGCTTAAGACACCACCACCGTGTCAATGTCACTGCAATACTGAGATTTATGCACCCCAGTAAAGTTATCCAATGTGTGGTGGTCCTGTGGAGGTCTTAAGGATGTGCATGAAGAAAAGGTAGCATTATATAATGATGAATAACATGTCAATATAATTCTAGAATGTTTAAGACATTTTAATTTTAATTTAATTTTTCAATTTCAATTTAAAATGAAGCTGTGCAGATGAAGCCATGTAGACCATGAAGAGGACGCTCACAGTGCAGTGGTGCTGATGAGAGCCTCTATATTAAGGCTGCGCTGTCTGTGTTACACCAGCAGGAGATAATCTTTTCTCATTACGTTCCGCTTAATCCTATACTATGGTCGACTGAGGGTTCCCCATGCCCATCCAGGGGAAAAGTTATGAGCACTGAGCCGGTACACACAGAATGCTATTCACTTACACATGCAGAATCCACTCACTTACACATGCACACTCTATAAAGGGGCAATTTAGAGCAGACAATTCATCTTGAATCCACGTTTTTGGACTGTGGGAGGAAACCAGAGTACCGGATGAAACCCACTTCGACACAGGGAGAACATGGAAACTCCACCCACCATGATGGGATTTGAACCTGGATCCCCTGCGCCGAGAGACAGATGTGCAAACCACTACGTCACCTGCAGGATTTTATTTTACCAGAAATAATGAAATTATGTACAACCTCACCCAAAATCTGAGTAGTTAAGGATTAAAATCCTGTCAGTCTATGAAAACCTTAATGCTGATTATGCTACCAATAATAGACGCACCCACATGCAGCAAGGTGAGTAAATGAGCCGATTCTGTCAGTCATGTAACCGTGCTATAAGCCAGCCGACTGACCCACATGTTCAGGTGTAAATCCTGTTAACATCAGTCATGCACAGAGACAGATGAATTCCGTATGTTCCGGCATCCGTGTGTTTTAAGGTCTTTACCAGGTCGAGTTTTGGGGTTTTTGCTACTGGCTCGTGTTTCCAAGTTTGGGTATCTCAACGTTGCAGATAAATGATTACTCACTGCTGAGCTAAATATAGTTACATAACACCGGTATCTGCTGGCACTGAGAACACAGGAGCCTGGGTGCATTTTTGCAGCTTGCTGACCTCTTTGTCAAACGAGGCTGTTACAGTCACGAGTTCTGCTCACCTTTAAATCAGTCAGAGAAGACACTTTAATCAGGCTTGCTGCCATTTTGCACCTCCAAAGACAATCAGAAGAACCGGACACACTGCTGTCTTATGTACAGTAGTTGTTTGATAGGGCGGCACGGTGGCTTAGTGGTCAGCACGTTCGCTTCTCAGCGCTAGGGATTCCCGGTTCGAATCCCCATCTGGGTGGAGTTTTCATGTTCTCCCCGTGTCCGCGTGGGTTTCCTCCGGGTTCTCCGGTTTCCTCCCACAGTCCAAAAACATGGATCAAGTCAATTGAGTTCTCCAAATTGCCCCATGTAGAGTGTGTCTGTGTGAGTGAGTGTGTGCCCAGCGATAGATTGGCGCCCTGTCCTGGGTCTATCTGCCCAGTGCCCATAACATTCTCCCCTGGATGGGCATGGGGAACCCCCCCGCGACCCTAATATAGGATAAAGCGGGAGATAATTGTGATGATCGATCGTAGTTGTTTGATGTAATAGCGTTTGGACACACCCACTGATTTTCACTCATTATGGAGACTTCCATTGCTATAAATATTAATTATTTTTGTATTTTAATAAAAACTAAGGCACATCCGCCTCTTAGCGCTGAGGATCCAGGTTCGAATCCAAATCTGGGTGGAGTATCCATGTATTCCCCATGTCCGCATGGGTTTCCTCTGGGTCCCTTTGTTTCCTCCCACAGTCCAAAATTGGATTCACGGTGAACTGGATGCTCTTACTTGCCCCATATACTGTGTGTGTGTGTCTTTGTGAGTGTGTGCTCAGTGATAGTTTGGCGCCCTGCCCTTGGTGTATCTGTGTAGCGTCCGAACCCCCCCCCCCCCCACCTCAGGATTAGGGATTAAGCAGGGGGGGGGGCAATTTTATTAAGATAATGAATGACAAAACAACTGTGGTACATCGAAAGTGCTCTAGCTGAAAGATTCAAGTTTAACCGAAAGGCCTGTATCCTAGTTTGTGGTTCCATTTATTTTGGCCAAATATGAATAGAAATCAACTGTATTTGTTTTTTTGGGGGGAAAATGGACAGTATTTATAAGATGTGCGCAGTTTTAAGAAACACCTGAAAACCCATTGAACTGTGTAAGTAAACCATACCTAAGCACTCAGTCTTAACAAGGTTACCATGGGATTCCTTGAAGGCCGATGAACACAGATAGAGATCGTTTTTCCTTTTATTACATTTCCCTTGCAAATAAATGAAATAAGCAGAGGTAATGTGGCTTTCTTTTATTTAAAGCTCACATGTACATGCCAACTTTGCAGGCCAAGCATTCTACAGATTCAGACAAGCAAGTCAGGATTAAACCTGTTCCTTCGCTCATTGCCCATTTCATTAGGTCCACTACGCCGTCTAAAAGGACTTTGTATCACAGACTGTGAGTCATGTGTTCTTCTGTATACTTTGCTAGCCCCTCTTTCTCAAGGACCGCCCCTACAGAGCAGGTATTATTTGGGTGGATGATTCTTAGCAGGGACGGCATGATGGCTTGTCCCTGATTAGAGAACTCAAGGGTAAATTGGCTGCTGTAAATTGCCCCTATTTAGTGCCTATTTAAGCTGTATTTGCCCAGCGCCTGAAATGTCAACCCACTTGGATGGGAATGGGACCCCCCCCCCTCAGTGCGACACTAGTATGTGATTAGGTGGAAGATGAGATGTATAAATGGAAGGATTCTCAGCACTACAGTAACTCCGTGTCACATGCCCAGACACATTGAGGAACAAAGACTAAATTTATTGTACGCAGTGACAAGCTAGAGACAAAATTTTGGCTGGTGTCGCCATTGTCGTCTCTCCACCATCTCTGTCTCACCCCTCTCATAGTGCTACACCCCGAACTTTAATCAAACCATTGGCAGGTGCGTAAATTAACTTTAAATGTCATCTATTGCTGTTGGTTCCCGCCACTCCCCCCAAGCATAATTTATTCCTCTGTTTACCTGCCACTGGTGTGTTTGTGTTGAGCTGTTATGATTGGCTGGACATTGGCTGGACACAGCACTAAAAATTCCAGCAGCAATGCTGTGTCTGATCCACTCTAAAACCTGCTCCGTGGGGGTCCCGATCATCACGGGAATTAGCAAAGTATGCAAAGGAACAGAGGAACCGCTGTCTGTTAGTGTAAAACTACAAAGTGCATCTGCAGTATGTTAAGTGGAAGTCATAAAATAAATGTAATTAGATTCTCAGTACATTTTCAAAGGTCTCTCACGTTACTATTCACAGCTGATCGAAATCTATATTTATACCTGCTGTTTGGAGGGCTTTTAGGTATATGAATTTTCTCTCTATACTATCTGCAACATTAGAAATGTAGCAGATAAAAATCTTTTATTAACTAAAACATGTTTGAATTATATGTTATACATCAAAAAGAATGTTAAATATAAGTTCAAATGACAAAAAAAAAAACGATTTTAATATTTGTATAGCAACAATGGACTGATGCAAAGAAATTTCATTAACAAGCCTACCACAGCTCTCACAAGCTGTTCTACTGACGCAACTTGGCCATATCCGATGCCCAAGACAGGTGGTCGAATCTTACCCACCGCTGTCCTCAGACCTCCTCGTCTGGTGGAGCCTCATGAGCCTGCTGACACTTAATCAGATTTTCGAATGCCACTGGGCTAAACCCGCGTTATCAGGCATTATGGCAGCGCTTAAAACGTTTCGACAGCTTTCTCATGTCGATCCTGCTGATCGTGAACAAAAAAAAAAAAACTGTAAAATAATTCTCAGACTGATGCTTCATCTCTATTTGTCTATCCCTCACTTTAGTTCTCGAAAATTTCAAATCCATCACTGTCTCCTGTATAAAGAAGCTGTTGTGTTTTTCTTCTCTGTTATCCTCCGAACAAGGACGCCACGGTAAACCTTTTCAATTGAATTTGTTTTCACAGTGCAGATGAACCAGCATCACAAGACAGCCGAGGCAGAGCAAGTGAGTTAATGATGTTCAGAGCATGGCGGATTGGAACTCGTTGCTATTGTACACGGCTTTAAGCCTCTGTGTTGAGTTTGACACAAGCTATGTGCTCCTCGCATACATGCTATATTTCTGATTTGCATATAAATCATTGCCACTGCAGGATTGCGTTGCTAAATAAACCTCTAAGCTGTGAATTATATTTTAGGTCTGCTTCCCCCGGATGGAGTTGGTAGCGAGACTCAGAGCGTCTCGTACGATCATGGCTCATTGTTTACAGCAGAGATCAGCCAGACGCTGCAGGTGAGGTGTGGCCTGCTCTGCCAGCACATCAATGTGACCTTGCAGCTTTTCCAGATCAATCCAATCCCACACGGGCTGCACTGTGTCTTAGAAAGATTATAGCATCGGTTTTGTTTAGGCTCATGTGCTACTTGCAGCAGGAACTGTGTGAATGTTAATAACCAGCTGAAGGAAGGCATTTTGAGGTGCCAGATTATCATTAGCATTGAGCTGTGTTGTGTTTGAGCACCAGGCTACTAGCTTAACTCTGTATTGCATGGCGCTGCGTCAGGGTAACTCTCAGGGTTTCTCTCATCTCGATTACAAAAAACCTACGCCAACATACATTTTTAAAAAGCCGGAAGCGAAAAAAAAGCCAATAGTCTGCTTATATTTGATCATTAGCCTGCGTGTGGCGCTTTCACAGTTGCTTACAGACAGACACGGCGTCTGATATCACACACCGGCGCTGCTCACAAAACACACACCTTTTAAAAATGATGTTTACAGTTTCTGACGAACCCAACACATTTGAGGGAAAGAGTAATAAGCAGATAAGTTTACAAAAGAAGAGTTCTTGTTGATGTTTTTTTCCATCCATCCATCCATTATCTTCCGCTTTATCCTCTATTAGGGTGGCGGGGGGGGGGGGTTCCCCATGCCCATCCAGGGGAGAACGTTTCGGGCGCTGGGCAGATACACCCAGGATAGGACGCCAATCTTTCGCTGGGCACACACTCACTCACACAGACACACTCTATATGGGGGAATTTGGAGAACTCAATTGACCTTGATCCATGTTTTTGGACTGTGGGAGGAAACCAGAGAAACCGGAGGAAACCCACGTGGACATGGGGAGAACAAGGACACTCCAGCCAGACTGGGATGTTTTTTTACTCTTTACCTAAATATGTCTCCATGCTTCAAGGAGAGTCCCTATAATTATGCACGTGAAGTTGTAATAAAGGCTAAAAGTAAAAAACATTCCACCGTTGAGGGCGCCCCGCCATACCGGAGTCGGCCCATGGTGTTCATAGACCCTTATTGTGGTGGGAGTCCCTTATTGTTCTTTCTGGCAACCCAAGTCATCATTCATTCATTCATTCATTCATTCATTATCTCCCGCTTTATCCTCTATTAGGGTCGCGGTGGGGTTCCCCATACCCATCCAGGGGAGAATGTTTCGGGCGCTGGGCAGATACACCCAGGACAGGACGCCAATCCATCGCTGGGCACACACTCACACACACATACACACTCTATATGGGGCAATTTTTGAGAATTCAATTGACTTGATCCATGTTTTTGGACTGTGGGAGGAAACCGGAGAACCCGGAGGAAACCCACGCAGACACGGGGAGAACATGGAAACTCCACCCAGATGGGGATTCGAACCGGGAATCCCTAGAGCTGAGAGGAGAACATGCCAACCACTAAGCCACCGTGCCGCCCCCTAGTCATCAAATCCCCTGCAAATGTACCTTAATTAGAACTACCTTAGTTATATCTGAAGCTTAAACCAATAATTTCTATTTACATTTTTATAATCGCTATATTCGCTATAAGAAGGCATTTAAACATACCGATCTTTTTTTTCAGCCACATGGCTGGAGGACGCAGGTTCCTCAGCCAAGCCGACGGAAGGTTCTGCAGTATGGAGGAATTATGCCTTACTCTCCTCTGAATGTTATTTACAATGGAAAACCATGCATCCTGTTCAGGGCCAGGAAGCTGGCCATTAGATTCAAAAACCACACGCTGGTGGATCTCACCGAGAGGGTTTTCGGCCCGGAGGCGTTCGTGGACACCCGAGGTTCGTTCTGCACCAAGGAAAAGGCCACGTAAGTTACGATCTATTGAGAACATTAATGCCTCTTAATGTGTCAGCGCCTGTCTAATATTTTTATATTTAATTGTAAGAGGTTTTGCGTCAGTTTCATAAATTCATCATTTTCCATCCATTCCTTTGTTGTTGCTACTGGTGAATATCAATATTTTTAGTTTGGGGCTATCTGGGATGATTATTTACTTGTTGTTGGATAAATTCACTATACGGGTAACAGTATTGGAACATCTACAGATTGTATGTTTACAGAGGCTTTCGTGGCGACCACTTCTGAACTCCCTCCATCTCCAAGAGCTGCAACAGCATAAGCTTTACTACGAGATGTTCAATATCAAATATTTGTGTTTATTTATCCTTTTTTTTTTTTTTTTTTTTTTTTTTTTTTTTTTTTTAAAAAAAAAAAAATCTATTGCTCTAGATATCCCTGTTCCTAGTCTCTGCGACAGTCATGCTGGAACAATTAAGGACCTTCCCCAAAATGTTCTCACAAAGTTGGAAACCTACAAATGTCCAAAACTCATGATTTTATACTCTCATGGCAACATGCCTACATGAAAAATAAAAAAAAATTAAATTTAAATAAATAAAAAAATTTACAGGGGCGGCACGGTGGCTTAGTGGTTTAGCACGTTCGCCTCTCAGCGCTAGGTATTCCCGGTTCGAATCCCCATCTGGGTGGAGTTTCCATGTTCTCCCCGTGTCCGCGTGGGTTTCCTCCGGGTTCTCCGGGTTCCTCCCACAGTCCAAAAACATGGATCAAATCATTTGAGTTCTCCAAATTGCCCCATATAGAGTGTATCTGTGTGAGTGAGTGTGTGCCCAGCGATGGATTGGCGCCCTGTCCTGGGTCTATCTGCCCAGCGCCCGAGACGTTCTCCCCTGGATGGGCATGGGGAACCCCACCGCGACCCTAATAGAGGATAAAGCGGGAGATAATGAATGAATGAATGAATAATTGTAGTGAGGGCGGCATGGTGGCTTAGTGGTTTAGCATGTTCCCCTCTCAGCACTAGGGATTCCCGCTTCGAATCTCCATCTGGGTAATGAATGAATGAAATGAATGAAAAAATGAATGAATGAAAAAATTTTACAGGTCTGTCCGAATACTTTTGTCCATATGTATAACAATATGAACATAAAGTAAAAAAAAAAAACTCAGAAGCTGAAGTTCGTGAAGAAACTTTAACAGCTGGCTCATCAGAATGAGGTTGTGGAGTAGAATTTTGAGCGCTGATGTTCTGACCGCTTGTGGTGTGGATGGGTGTCGTCTTATTTAATGTAGAATATAATAAAATTAAATAAACTGTCTTTAAGCTAATCTAAAATAAGAATGTGTTTCTATTAAGAAACCATTTCAGGAATAATTGCTGAATTGCTTTTTGTCTTCAGTCTCCTCCTTCGCTTTGGAGATGTAGACGATCTCAGAGGACTTTCCATCAGGTCAGTCCAGCTGTTCATCCCCGCTTCTACTCAATCGTTACATGTTATTTTGTGCAGTAAGTGAAATGTCATGGCCTTCATTATGTCTCCACAGACTGCACATGTCCAACAGCTTTTATGAAACCTCAGGACAGAACTGGTTTAAACTGGACACCGTCATCATTCACTACAACTGGTCACACGAGGCCACGTTCAACGCCACAGATGTGTACGCGCCCTCCATCAACTCTTTTCACTGCCAACACGTCAGCAGCCTACAAAAATACGACACCCAGCTGGTGCCCAGCTCCAACACGGACAATGCGGTCAACTGGCACATAACCTTCACAGATTTTCAGGTAGACAGAACCATTTCAACCTCATTCTAACTGAATCCTTAATAGTATAGCATGTGGAGTTCAGTCGGTCTCGACCAAATGTCCTGCACGTTAACAAAGGATATACTGTAAATCATCTTGATAGAAAAAAAGTATGTAAACACTAGTAAGCTTTTAATTGTTTTAATGGTTTTGCCAGACCATTACAAGAACAAACAACAAAACACCACACAGTCCCAAATAGGAGTGCATACTGCATTCCCATACAGCCATCATCCATAGCCAATGGTATCTGTTGAGTGCTCATCCAGGTTGGCGACATTGCTTAGGACTTTTCATTCATTATCTTCCGCTTTATCCTATATATGAGTCGCGGGGGGGTTCCTCATGCCCATCCAGGGGAGAACTCCCCGGGCGCCGGGCAGACACACCCAGGACAGTGCGCCAATCTATCACTGGACACACACTCACTCACACAGACACACTCTATATGGGGCAATTTGGAGAACTCAATTGATTTGATCCATGTTTTTGGACAGTGGGAGGAAACCGGAGAACCCGGCGGAAACCCACACGGACACGGGGAGTACATGGAAACTCCACCCAGATGGGGTTGAACTGGGAATCCCTAGCGCTGAGAGGCGAACGTGCTGACCACTAAGCCACCGTGCCGCCTGCTTAGGACTTAAAGCACATACGTCGATCTGATCTTTAATCAATAAATTGATTTGTGGGCAATAGGAGATTGAAATCGATTTGAATTATGCCTGATGTCCATTGGTTTTATTTTCAGATTCAAGCTTTCAACGTCAGGTCCAACAGGTTTTCCTCAGCCAGCGACTGTGCAACGTTTTTTACACCACCCATCCTCATGGGTCTCATCATGTCCCTTATTCTACTGCTGGTCCTGGCCTACGCCCTGCACATGGTGGTCCATCTCAAGCACATTGACCGATATGAAGAGCACAAGACGACCGTCTACTTTCCTCGAAGCACAGAAGTTCCTGAGAGCACGGAAAAGAACAACATGTAAGAGCTTCCATGCACGGAGATGGCCAGTTAACACAGATGAGGCCGGTCTGGCGACTCTGAGCTCTGGAGCCTGTACAGTAATAGTGCAGGGTCTGGATGGAAGCCCTCCTCCTCCAGAGTGTTTTATTCTGACTGTGCTACAACAGTCGTACGATTGTGGTAGGACAGTGAGAGCAGAGGCCTCTGGGATTATTGAAACTCTGTTATGTCACAGCAGATTAGGAAATTCTGCCAAAGGTTCAATAAAAAGCGGTCCGGGAACCATGAAACTAAATTCTGATGAGCACAATAATGTCTGCTAATGCATTCACATTATTATAGTTTATAATGTGCTGATGTGAACCAGATTTAAAAACCTGGTGAGCTAGTCTACTTCTCTTACAAACTGTGTATAAACCATTATAAATGAAGAGACCACTGTAGTCGTGCGTCGTAGTTATATATTATTATGCCCAAATTTAACAATCTAACACCCTGCCAACAGTCTATTTGAATGCCTTGCACCTTCAACGTTTAAATAGCAGCCCTGCTTGTGAATATATCCACCCAGATGGGCGTGGCCATCTCGAAATGAGGTGTGTTCAGGTACATTTCTGGTGTATTGCTATCCCAGCGACGGAAAACCCAGGTGCAGTTCTGACTGAAAACAACAGTCAGGCGTTTAATGCTATATTGGCAGTGAATTATCAACCCAACACATGGACACGCAGCAGTGCACAAATCCATAGAATCCATAGCGCGTGCCAGATGGCTGCTATGCAAACTTTAACAACACAAAATTGCGCACCGCACCGTTGAAATAGCAATCCACCAAAGTCAGACCACTCATGGCGCTTGAAGCAAACGGCAAGTTGGTTTATTGCATGTTTCCCACAAAATACACCCATAAATAATTAAGAGGATTAGTACATGCCTTCTGTGTTCATTTTTTTTCTATACATTAATGGATCCAGTAAATTATGAGGTTGTTTAGGGGTCATGATATTAATATTATATTAATATTGCAACATGTAAGCTAATGCACATCTGTTACACGTCAGTAAACTAATTCAAAGTGAGGTGGGACCATGGCGGTCATATCACCTTGTGGTTTGTCTTCCTTCTTTGAAATGAGCTAAAATTATCAAAAGAATAATGTAACTACACAGCAACGAAGCTATGTGTAACTATACAGTATAAGAATTAATCCTCTTTAAAGTCCTTTTCATTCAGATGACCTAGTGATGTACAAAGAAAATTGTACACAGATGAAAACATATCAGTTTCTGATCTTATTTATTCACCGCATAAAGTGATGGAGGTGATTTTTGAAAAAAAAAAATGTATTTTTTTGTTAATGAAAATTCAGCTTGGACCCGGAGTGGCAAATAAGGACATAACTAAAATGGCACCGAATTCAAAATGAAGACTGGACTTCAGTGGTTTACTGAGCCGTTATGAATTTCATGCGTGTATGTGCACAGCAAATCTATCATTTAATTTGCCTCTGTAGTTTTCTGTGATTATGCATCTTAATCCTGCTAAAGTAATACTAGCCTGCTGAAACGAGAAAAAACTGAAATGAATGTATTTTTTTCACAACGACATTTTAATCTCGACTTTCGTTCGTTAAACCTAATGTTTTTTTGTCTGACTGGAACGGTATTTTGGTACAAATGACAAATAATGGTTTCTATGCAGTATTGTAACTAAACCCAAAATGTTAATGAATATCAGTTCCCCCCTTTACAGAAGCTGGAGTACCATTTTTCGTTCTTTATGAACACTCCTTTGGGACACTGCATTTTTAAATAGTTGTTGCATTTTGGTGTGATTTTTTTTTAATATTTATGTGGATGCTTTTATGCTCAGCCTTTGACAGTGAGGTGAATATTAGCCTCCTGATTACTCAGAGTTTATCTACAATCATTAAAGCACAATGAAAGCAATGCGATGTTGTAACATGCAGCATGTGTCAACCATTTCAGTACAACAGTATTATGATGTGATGTACTGATAATAGTCATTATATAATAAATGAGAAAATAGCCTGTACTTTTTTGCATTAACACATACGGTATATCAAATGGGCTATTGTGTATCGGTGTTGAAATATTGTCCCCTTCATTTCTGTTGAGTTCAATAAAACCAGCAGCTCATTTACTATGACAGCTTTGGGTTTTATTACCTGCACACACACACACACACTATATATATATATATATATATATATATATATATATATATATATATATATATATATATATATATATATATATATATATATATATTTATATATATATATATATAAAAATATAAAATCATACAATGTATACACATGACACTCATATACTGTGTACTATACTATATTATATCATTACAGATTTAGATGGTACAATTATTGTCTAAAACATAACCATGATTATATGAATATTATAATTATTATTGACTAATTAACTTTTTTTTTAATGTGGCACAAATTTTAGGAACAATGCACTGTTTCTTATTTTTAATTATCTATTTAATGTAAACAGGAAATAACATGTTGCTATCCAAAAAAACTTAAACTTGTTCTGTTTAAGTTACGCCACTTTGTCTAAAATCACAGCTCCCAGCATAATTAGGCATAAATCCTTTTTTTTTTTAATGAATGTCTTCAAGATGATGTTGATGCGATCCTACAATTAATTAATTGTAACATTTTTAATCGAGATAAATTGCAAAAATGATTAAAAATTCGATTGAAACGTTCCAGACTCTTCATTAGTTTGGACTGTTCAGGATTCACTTACAAATCTCTCCCTATTGCGTACATAGGGCACTTTGTAGGCCGTCAACGTCTATAACACAGTAGTGAGCCTAAGTAGGTTGAGTTTCGCTAAATGGGATACAAAGAAACGAAGCGACTCCCTTCATTTGTTGTCGATATTTAGGGAACACACCCAAATAGCTTCCTATTGTATACATAGGGCACTTTGTAGGCCGGCAACGTCTATAACCCAGTAGTGAGCCTAAGTAGGTAAGTAGTAAGTAGTAAGAAGAAACGAAGCGTTTTGTTGTCGATTTTTAGGTAACACTTACAAATCTCTTCCTATTGCGTACATAGGGCACTTTGTAGGCCGGCAACGTCTATAACACAGTAGTGAGCCTAAGTAGGTTGAGTTTCGCTAAATGGGATACGAAAACACGAAGCGACTCCCTTCATTTGTTGTCGATTTTAGGGAACACTCCCAAATCGCTACCTATTGCTTACATAGGGCACTTTGTAGGCCGGCAACGACTATAACACAGTAGTGAGCGTATTTAGGTTGAGTTTGGCTAAATGGGATACGAAGAAACAAGCGAGTCCCTTCATTTGTTGTCGATTTTAGGGAACACTCCCAAATCGCTTCCTATTGTGTACATAGGGCACTTTGTAGGCCGGTAACGTCTATACCACAGTAGTGAGCCTAAGTAGGTTGAGTATCACTAAATGTATTCGTAAGAAACGAAGCGACTCCCTTCATTTGTTGTCGATTTTTAGGGAACACTCCCAAATCGCTTCCTATTGCATACATAGGGCACTTTGTAGGCCGTCGAAGTCTATACTACGACTAACACAGTAGTGAGCGTATTTAGGTTGAGTTTGGCTAAATGGGATACGAAGAAACGAAGCGACTCCCTTCATTTGTTGTCGATTTTCCGGAACACTCCCAAATCGCTTCCTATTGCGTACAAGGGCACTTTGTAGGCCGTCGAAGTCTATAACCCAGTAGTGAGCCTAAGTAGGATGAATTTCGCTAAATGGGATACGAAGAAACGAAGCGACTCCCTTCGTTTGTTGTCGATTTTCGGGAACACTCCCAAATCGCTACCTATTGCTTACATAGGGCACTTTGTACACCGGCAACGTCTATAACACAGTAGTGAGCGTATTTAGGTTGAGTTTGGCTAAATGGGATGCGAAGCAGCGTAACTCGTATGACTTGTCTATCTCCATGCTGAGCCGGGGGTTAGGTTTAAGATCACTTTCTTTATGCTTCTCCTTTTCTGTAGAGAATCACATTCGTCTCCGACGGTTCTCTAAAAGAATGGAGCGGGCGGTTGTGCGCAGTGTGCCGGGGGAGCCGAAGTTAACCATATCGTTCAGTTTGGCTGGAGGTCGCAGGCACATGCTGAGGGAGCAGACGGAGGCGTTGGGCAAAGTGTTGGCTCGGATTTCGAACAGCACCGTGAAGGCGCAGAGCAAAGTCAAAAAGAACAAACGGGTTAAAGGCGAACACGACGGCAACGCCGCGCCTCAGCCCGCGGTCAAGCTCTACTATGACGGCGACGCCGTGGCAGAAGAGACCGCTAACCGGGACGCGTGGCGGGACGGCGCGGTCCTGCAGGTGGGGGACATTGAGTACAAGGTGGAGGTCAATCCTCCGGTTTTTCTCACCGCACAGCTGCCCGCGGCCCTCCTGTCGGGCTTTCCCGTCTGCCCCAAACTGGAGGTGGAGTTCGGGGACCTGGAGCACTGCCTGTTTCAGTGGTACAAGCAGAGCCGTGGAGATGGAGGCGCCGAGGAGTCCTGGGTGGAGGCGGGCAGCGAGAGGGTCTTCACTCCATCCAACATGGACATCGGATTGAAGCTAAAGCTTAAATGCATTCCGGCAAATGGGTCCAGGTGTGTATTATCAGTATTCATTCATTCATTCATTCATTCATTCATTCATTCATTATCTTGAATGAATGGGTCCCCATGCCCATCCAGGGGAGAACGTTTCGGGCGCTGGGCAAATACACCCAGGACAGGGCACCCAGGACCTATCGCTGGGCACACACTCACTCACACAAACACACTCTATATGGGGCAATTTGGAGAACTCAATTGACTTGATCCATGTTTTTGGACTGTGGGAGGAAACCGGAGAACCCGGAGGAAACCGCGGACACGGGGAGAACATGATGGGGCAATTTGGAGAACTCAATTGTGTTAATGTTCTTGGTTAATTCATTCATTCATCCATTATCTTCCGCTTGATCCTATATTAGGGTCGTGGGGGGGGGTTCCCCATGCCCATCCAGGGGAGAACGTTTCGGGTGCTGGGCAGATACACCCAGGACAGGGCGCCAATCTATCGCTGGGCACACACTCACTCACACACACACACTCTATATGGGGAAATTTGGAGAAATCAATCGACTTGATCCATGTTTTTGGACTGTGGGAGGAAACCGGAGAACCTGGAGGAAACCCACGCGGACACGGGGAGAATATGGAAACTTCACCCAGATGTGGATTCGAACCGGGAATCCCTAGTGCTGAGAGGAGAACATGCTAAACCACTAAGCCACCGTGCCGCCCTTTTCTACAATTATCATCTACAGAAACACAAAGTTTGTGCTCCGTTGTCTCGTTTTTCCACCTGAGAAAGTGATCTATTTTGCCTAATGTGCTTGAAATCAGAGAAATGTGTCCTCCATATTTAGCCCATCTGTGCAGCAACACACACACACACACTCTGAGTGAAGTGAGCACACGTGGGAACCTTGGGGTTGAGTGCTTTGCCCAAGGGCACTTGAACTCAGGACCTTCAGTCTGCAAGGCTGTTTCCATAACCTCAAAGCCTATGGCTACACCTTATAGATGGACTTTGTGGTTTCACACTTCCACAATGTAGTCCCCCATTGGTTCTCTGTTGGTCAAGAGCATCACAGAACAGGTATCATTTGGGTGGTGGATTGTTTATTGTCAGTTCTGCAGTGACACTGATGTGGTGAGGGGGTTTTTAGTGCAGCAGTGCTGCTGTAGTTTCATTTAAACACCTCAGTGACACTGCTGGGATAGGACTAATGCACCCCACCCAATAACCCCTGCTCATTAAGGAACAGAGTACACAGTACATAGTGTATTCCACAAACAGATGACCCAAATAATACCTGCTCTGCGCTCTGTGGGGGTTCTGATCATTAGAATACAAAGTGTTCCAGAGACACACACTTACTTGTCTGTAGGAGGTGTATTTACCGTATGCCCTGCTCCAGGTTCGGGTTGGCAGTGGAGCTGGTGTCTGCTGGCGCCGTCGAGGCCGGCCCTGGCGTTTGCACGTTTGACAACCGGCACGTCTACACGTGCAAAGTCACCGATGATTTCACCACGAGGGTTGTGACCTACAACATCTTGGCCGACATCTACGCTCAGACGGAGTTATCCAAAACGGTCCTGTATCCTTACTGCGCCACCTATGCTATGCAACTGGACTACAGGCAGAGCCTCATCAAGAAGGAGCTGTCTGGATATAACGCGGACATCGTTTGTCTTCAGGAAGTGGACAAAGGCGTGTTCAGCGACAGCCTGTCACCTGCGCTGGACGCCTTCGGAATGGACGGCGTGTTCAGGATCAAAGAGAAGCAGCATGAAGGACTGGCCACCTTCTACAGGAGGTCCAAGTTCAGGCTGCTTTCCCAGCATGACATCATGCTCAGCGAGGCCTTGAAGGTGGATGCTTTGCACAGTGACCTGCTGAGGAAACTGTCCACAAACCCAGCTCTGATGGACAAGGTGGTGCAAAGATCGACGACACTGCAGGTAGAACGAAGCCCGGCAGACAGACGGACGTTCATTCACTCACTCGCTGAAAGGTCCAGGAATCATTAGAGTTTAAAAGTCAACTTTTTGGCAACAAAACAAACATAAAAAAAACAAAAACAAACATTTTTTATAAATATCTGAAGATTTAAAAAAAAAAAAAAAAGTAATTAATAGAATAGCGGCGGCACAGTGGCTTAGTGATTAGCACGTTCGCCTCTCAGCGCTAGGGATTCCCGGTTCGAATCCCCATCTGGGTGGAGTTTCCACGTTCTCCCCGTGTCTGCGTGGGTTTCCTCCGGGTTCTCCGGTTTCCTCCCACAGTCCAAAAACATGGATCAAATCAACTGAGTTCTCCAAATTGCCCCATATAGAGTGTGTGTGTGTGAGTGAATGTGTGTCCAGCGATGGATTGGCACCCTGTCCTGGGTGTATCTGCCCAGCGCCCAAGACGTTCTCCCCTGGATGGGCATGGGGAACCCCCCCCGTGACCCTAATAGAGGATAAAGCGGGAGATAATGAATGAATGAATAATAGAATAGCTGTTTACATCTAGAAAATGGGAAGACGATCCTGCTACAATGTTACAATTGTTTAAAAAAAAAAAGTTATAAAATAATAGAAATAGAAAATCTCATCATAGCGTGGCGGAGGATCCCTATGTCCATGCAGGGAAGAACATTTCAGGCACTGGGCAGGGACACCCGGGACAGGGTGCCAATCCATCACTGGGCACACACCATATGAGGTAATTTACATAGGAGCAATTTAGAGGATCCACTTCACCTTGAATCCATGTTATTGGACTGAAAGAAATCAGAGAACCCGACGAGAACCCACTGACACAGGGAAAACATGGAAACCTGGATCCCCAGCACTGAGAGGTGGACGTGCTGACCACTACACCACCGTGAAATAATAATGAGACTGTTTCAGATGGAACAAACTGCACAGCTTGTGGCAGCAGTTGTCGATGTTATCAGATTATAAATGTGGTACAACTATATAAACAAAAAGGGGCATAAAAGCCAAACATTACGGGCAATATTTAAAATATGGGTTAAAAACCCAAAGCACTTTGCTTTGAAAATAAAAAAGGCACAACAGATTTAAATGCAAACAGATAGAAATACAAGAGAAGTGAGCTGAGCGATGGAGACGGTGTTAATGTTCTTGATTAATTCATTCATCCATCCATTATCTTCCACTTGATCCTCTATTAGGGTCGTGGGGAGGTTCCCCATGCCCATCCAGGGGAGAACGTTTCGGCCGCTGGGCAGATACACCCAGGACAGGACGCCAATCTATCGCTGGGCACACACTCACTCACACAGACACACTCTATATGGGGCAATTTGGAGAACTCCGTTGACTTGATCCATGTTTTTGGACTGTGGGAGGAAACCGGAGAAGCCGGAGGAAACCCACGCGGACACGGGGAGAACATGGAAACTCCACCAGATGGGGATTCGAGCCGGGAGTCCCTAGTGCTGAGAGGAGAACGTGCTAAGCCACCGTGCCACCTCCTGGTTAATTGACCTGATTTATGAAAAGCTTAACTGAGCTGTAACTGGTAACTAAGGGGATGCGTCATGATGATGTACATTATCAATGTGCATCTCTTTTCACTCTGCTCATAACATCCACATCTTTGTTTTGTCCCACGTCCCCCGTTTCCTTTTATAAATGGAGCTATAAACGGCGCTCCGTGGATTGCGGCGGCACAATGAAGCGCTCCTGTCAGCGTTATGCAAATACGAGCCAATTTCCGTCGACAGCCAGCCGTCAGAGGGGATGGTTTTTGACATGCGTTGCATTCAGGATGGAGGTATAAGCTCTTTCTCAGCTTATGCAACAGTTTCAGGAGAAAATCTCATTAATCTCACGGAACTGACACTCGATGACGTCAGCACAATTTTACACCGCCGTTTCTTTACAGCGTTCAGACTGCAAAACCAAAAAAAAAAAAAAATGTTTAGAGACAAAATGAAGCTGTTAAGCTTAAAAAAAATAATTCATTATGTTCCGCTTTATCCTCTATTAGGGTCGCGGTGGGGTTCCTCATGCCCATCCAGGGGAAAACGTTTCGGTTGCTGGGCAGATACACCCAGGACAGGGCGCCAACCTATTGCTGGGCACACACTCACTCACACACACTCTATATGGGGCAATTTGGAGAACTCAATTGACTTGATCCATGTTTTTGGACTGTGGGAGGAAACCGGAGAACACGGAGGAAACCCACGCAGACACGGGGAGAACATGGAAACTGCACCCAGATGGGGATTCGAACCAGGAATCCTTAGTGCTGAGAGGAGAACATGCTAAACCACTAAGCCACCAAAAAAACAAATAAAAGAACAAAATGGCAGCATGGTGAAATAGTGGTTAGCACATTCCACACTCTCCACACTGAAATGCTTTGTGTTCTCTCCACCAAGAACCCTGTGCTAGGGACTAGGTTCACAGGGGGTTCCCCATGCCCAATCAGGGGAGAATGTTTCGGGCGCTGGGCAGATACACCCAGGAGAGGGCGCCAATACATAGCTGGGCACACACAGACACACGTGGCCATTTAGAGCAGCCAATTAACCTCGAATCCATGTTTTTGGAACGTGGACGGAAACCGGAGAACCCGGAGGAAAGCCACGCGGACACGGGGAGGCCGACTTTAATAAATATCTATTAGAATAAAAACTAGTCCATTGAACATGTCACTTTGAAGTCCTTGTTATGCCCATATTTGGCGATGTGGAATTATAAAGATTAATTGTAGTGACACGGTGGCTTAGTGGTTGGCATGTTCTCCTCTCAGCGCTAGGGATTCCCAGTTCGAATTCCCATCTGGGTGGAGTTTCCATGTTCTCCCCGTGTCCGCGTGGGTTTCCTCCGGGTTCTCCGGTTTCCTCCCACAGTCCAAAAACTTGGATCAAGTCAATTGAGTTCTCCAAATTGCCCCCATATAGAGTGTGTCTGTGTGAGTGAGTGTGTGCCCAGCGATGGATTGGCACCCTGTCCTGGGTGTATCTGCCCAGCGCCCGAAATGTTCTCCCCTGGATGGACATGGGGAACCCCACCCCCCGCGACCCTAATAGTGGATAAAGCGGGAGATAATGAATGAATAAATAATTGTAGTGAGGGCGGCACGGTGGCTTAGTGGTTTAACACGTTCTCCTCTCAGCACTAGGGATTCCCGCTTCGAATCCCCATCTGGGTGGAGTTCCCATGTTCTCCCCGTGTCTGCGTGGGTTTCCTCCGGGTTCTCCGGTTTGCTCCCACAGTCCAAAAACATGGATCAAGTCAATCAAGTCCAAATTGCCCCATATAGAGTGTGTCTGTGTGAGTGAGTGTGTGCCCAGCGATAGATTGGTGCCCTGTCCTGGGTCTATCTGCCCAGCGCCCGAAACGTTCTCCCCTGGATGGGCATGGGGAACCCCACCATGACCCTAATAGAGGATAAAGCGAAAGATAATGAATGAATGATTTGTATTACATTGCTGTCAGTCCATTCCTAATTGTTCTCTACTTTAAGGTTACGGTTCTACAATCTGTGATCAATCCATCAAAGACTGTGTGTGTGGGAAACACACATCTCTACTGGCATCCCAAAGGTAAGCAAACAGTTCAAATGACTGAATTTCCCTAAATCCCATATCGGCTCACTCCACGCCCTCTTGTGCTTTTCCATCAGGAGCGAACGTCCGCTTGGTGCAGATAGCCGTGGCGCTTAAGCACCTGAACGAGGTTATGACGGCGGAACATGCGAGCGCACTGATATTCTGCGGGGATTTTAATAGCACGCCCTCATCGGCGCTCTTCCAGCTACTCAGTCAGGGTTCGGTTGAAGAAGGACACAGCGACTGGGCGTCCAACGGGCCAGAAGAGCTGCTCCCGATGGACGTCCACTGCCCCTTTCGGCTGAGCAGCGCCTGCGGGGAACCGGCCTACACGAATTACGTCGGGGGCTTCCAGGGTTGTTTGGACTACATTTTCATGCAGCCACAGGTTTTCCAGGTGGAGCAGGTGATTCCTCTCCCCAGCCATCAGGAGGTCACTACATACCAGGCCCTTCCCAGTGTGTCTCACCCCTCAGACCACATCGCCTTAATATGCGACCTCAAATGGAAATCGGGATGAAGCGAGTTCTGCGAGCCTGTTCTGAAGTTCAGCTGTGCTGGAGGCCGGGACACAGACATTCATCTAAAGTGGTTCAGTCATTAAATATTCATTCATTCATTATCTCCCGCTTTATCCTCTATTAGGGTCGCGGTGGGGGTTCCCCATGCCCATCCAGGGGAGAACGTTTCGGGCGCTGGGCAGATAGACCCAGGACAGGGCGCCAATCTATCGCTGGGCACACACTCACTCACTCACACAGACACACTCTATATGGGGCAATTTGGAGAACTCAATTGATTTGTTCCATGTCTTTGGACTGTGGGAGGAAACCGGAGAACCCGGAGGAAACCCACGCGGACACGGGGAGAACATGGAAACTCCACCCAGATGGGGATTCGAACCGGGAATCCCTAACACTGACAGGCGAACGTGCTAAACCACTAAGCCACCGTGCCGCCTATTAAATATTAAATTAAATATTAAATTAAATATTCATTCATTCATTATCTCCCGCTTTATCCTCTATTAGGGCCGCGGGGGGGGGGGGTTCCCCATGCCCATCCAGGGGAGAACGTTTCGGGCGCTGGGCAGATACACCCAGGACAGGGCGCCAACCTATCGCTGGGCACACACTCACTCACACAGACACACTCTACATGGGGCAATTTTGAAAATTCAATTGACTTGATCCATGTTTTTGGACTGTGGGAGGAAACCGGAGAACCCGGAGGAAACCCACACGGACACGGGGAGAACATGGAAACTCCACCCAGATGGGGATTCAAACCGGGAATCCCTAGTGCTGAGAGGAGAACGTGCTAACCATTAAGCCACCGTGCCGCCTATTAAATATTAAATTAAATATTCATTCATTCATTATCTCCCGCTTTATCCTCTATTAGGGTCGCGGTGGGGTTCCCCAAGCCCATTCAGGGGAGAACTTTTCGGGCACTGGGCAGATACACCCAGGACAGGGCGCCAACCTATCGCTGGGCACACACTCACTCACACAGACACACTCTATGTGGGGCAATTTGAATAATTCAATTGACTTGATCCATGTTTTTGGGCTGTGGGAGGAAACCGGAGAACCCACACAGACACGGGGAGAACATGGAAACTGCACCCAGATGGGGATTCGAACTGGGAATCCCTAGTGCTGAGAGGAGAACATGCCAACCACTAATCCTATTAAATATTAAATTAAATATTATTTATTATAAATAATATGAGCTGTCTATTAAACAAAATGGTCTCATTTCATCATCATGTTGCCGTAGCTTGTATCCAAAGTGTTTTACGAGCACTGGGCAATAAGCCTTTAAAGAGCCCATTGGCAACATTGGAGTGGAGTTTGGGTTTGAACCCTCGATCTTCAGATTGATGCCCCAACACCCTCACCACTGACCTACCACAGGTCAGCATGTGTCAAAGCTACCTCCCAAAAGACCTACAACCTTCACGGAACGTGTGCACAGCCCCTGGAAACCCAAAGAGGCAGTTTAAAGAAGAGCATCACTGTACCTCAGATGCCCCGCTGTACATTTGGCAGTAGATCTGAAGCACAGTGCTACATGGGGACCTTCGGGTCGAATGGGAACTCCAACCATGCTGATCCTCACGGCCACAATCCACACGCAAAGCCTTAGAGGAATAAAGATTAAAGAATAAAGAAATTTGTGAATCGTAGCCTTTATTAGGATCTACACACGAGCATTGAACAAAAACACACAACGCATCGCAAACACCCAATCATACGTTCAAAAACGGTCGCCGTGCACTTTATTGGAAACACCTGCACATCCACGCAACTATCTAATTCAGCCAATGGGTCAGCATCAGATCAACCACCTGACAAAGCGTGACCTCGCAGAGGAGTGTAATCGTGGCACGGTTGCTGGTGCCAAATGCTCTATAAATAATCCTGGATGTTCAGGTTTCATAAGGTTTAGACTCAATGAAGCACAACCACAGTAACCTCACCACAGTCCCATGGTCCTGCGGTCAGGAAGAGCACAACCTGATCTCCTTGAGGTCACTGTTCTACAATATATATATATATAGAGAGAGGGCGGTGTTTCCAATAAAGTGTTTGGTATGTACGTGTATAAAGGAATAAAAACAAATCAAAAGTCATTTACGTTAAAACAAAAGTGACAGAATCTGGTTCTATGTGATGATTTTCTTCGTATCTGAGGATGTAATACTCAGCTTTAGACATCGTACACCATCGACTTTACCTACAACATCATTAAGTGGAATTATTATGGGATTACTGAACACAATTACCATCACCGCCGGGACTTTATCATCTCATTTTATCATACACACAGCCAAATTCGGAACCCTTCTTGAGGAGACCACTGAAATCAGCCCCCCCCCCCCCCCCAATACATTCTGCAGTAAATAAATAAGACCAACGCCTCATTTTCTCCTGTAAATCACTGGATCCTTTGAATTAGGTGGTTGTTCAATGTTTGATATATAATATAATACTAATATGTAGCTTTGTCGTTGTCTAGTTACGTTACTATTAATAGTCTACTCTGTTGCTTCGGTTACCACGATATTTGACTTACTCTCTAGGATCCTGCGAAGGTTTATATACTGTACAACCACCAAAAAGCGACTTATTAGACTTTAGTTTAGCAATCGTCAACCACCCACCCTTCAGCTTGATTTGGGGCGTGGCCATTGTGTCGTTATTGTCATGACTGTGTGATTCATGGGTGTGTTTTGTGCAATAATCCAATTAGCATGTCATCTACCGTTTCCTTTCAAAGCTGGGTGCAGTCTGACTTTGGCAGGTTGCTATTTCAACGACGCAGTGCGAATGATTACTCGTAAATGTAGCCTCATATTTATAGCACCACCCAACTCTGGTGTTTACTAACATAGCGTACGGTATTATGACATTTAATCAACCCTGTATTCCGAGGATCCAGTGATGTAGAGGCAAAAAAAAAAAATTGGAAAATAAAAACGTATGGAATTCTGATTCTGATATTTATTCACTACAGAATGTGATTGAGGTGATTTATTTATTTATTTTTGCGAACCTCATTCATTTTTGCTATTAAAACACCAAGTGTCAAATATAAACGTAACAAGGGCTACGGAATGACACAACATCTGTGGTCTGTCAAATCAAGAGTGAAACAAACCAGAACAAGTGGTACTGAGACATAGAACAGACATGTCACTGACTCATCCACGTCCACATGAAGGAAACGAACCGATGAAGCATTCACGGGAAAACAAGCAAAGTTTAAGGCAAGAGTAAATTCAGGTGAAGCTGGTTATTCACAACGCTGGCTCGAGTTAAACCAAGTCGACTGGTTATCTGCACTAAGGCCCGGTAAGTACAGGCACTTAATCCTGCCTTTTTGCATATCGCATGATTTTCAAGTACAAGAAACGCGACCAGCAGCAGATCGTTCGTACTGCAGCGCAAAGGTTTAACGAGAAGTGCGATGCGTTTTCAGGACTCGCACATGCACCTGCACCTGCACCGAGAAATCGATCTCGGTTACGCAGCAAAGCCCAGGAGGAGACTGCTGACATTTTGTAAGAGATTTTGGTTTTCTTTAATTATTAAAGCCGTCGAGAACGAAAGACTCGCAAATGACTATATGAGCGTAAATGGAATGAAAATAAAGGAGTTCTCATATAAAGTTCAAATATAAATAGTTTGCAAAACAAAATATAAGCTCAGCTGGTGAAGTCTGAAGCTGCGTTTGAACTGAACGTCATCGAAGTGACGCCGTGGAAAAGAAAAAAGGTGTGAGGAGAATGGGCGGAGCTAATTAAGAGAAATCTGCAAATCCATCCATCCATTATCTTCCGCTTTATCCTCTATCAGGGTCACGGTGGGGTTCACCATGCCCTTCCAGGGGAGAACGTTTCGGGCGCTGGGCAGATACACCAAGGACAGGGCGCCAATCTATCGCTGGGCACACACTCACTCACACAGACACACTCTATATGGGGCAATTTGGAGAACTCAATTGACCTTGATCAATGTTTTTGGACTGTGGGAGGAAACCGGAGAACCTGGAGGAAACCCACGTGGACACGGGGAGAACATGGAAACTCCACCCAGACTGAGATGTTTTTTTTTTCCTTTTTACGTAACTATGTCTCCATGCCCATCCAGGGGAGAACGTTTCGGGCGCTGGGCAGATACACCCAGGACAGGGTGCCAATCTATCGCTGGGCACACACTCACTCACACAGACACACTCTATATGGGGCAATTTGGAGAACTCAATTGACTTGATCCATGTTTTTGGACTGTGGGAGGAAACCGGAGAACCCGGAGGAAACCCACGTGGACACGGGGAGAACATGGAAACTCCACCCAGATGGGGAATCGAACCAGGAATCCCTAGTGCTGAGAGAACATGCCAAACCACTAAGCCACCGTGCCGCCCGAAATCTGCAACTATTTAACTTTTTAGATCAATCACTTTAAGACACGGGGCCTTGTTTGCCAAAACAGACCCCTGAAGTCATTCTGCAGTCCTTGTTATGCCCATATTTAGTATCTTGTGGTCTAAACAGGTTTTGAAATGCCATGTTCTGTAGTTGAGTAAATATGTTTAGAACAGGTAGGTTTGCTTTTGTCTACATTTTATTTAGGTGCAATTAGGTGGTTGTCCAAAAGCCAGAATACTAATAAATAGGAGAAACACTGGGTTCAGGTCAGAACATGAAGGAGAGGATTTAGTTAAGAATCCTGTTTATTTTTGGCATTAAAAAAAATGCTTAGACCCAGAAAGCAGAATATGGGCTAAACCACCTGCAACTACCGACTACACAAGGACAACGTGACTTCAGTGGTCCATTTCATGATAGTTCAGTCAGAAAAAAATGAAGGCATGGCGAACTGAGAGCAGGTTGAATTTTATCCATCCATTATCTTCCGCTTTATCCTCTATTAGGGTCGCGGTGTGGTTCCCCATGCCCATCCATGGGAGAACGTTTCGGGCGCTGGGCAGATACACCCAGGACAGGACGTCAATCTATCACTGGGCACACACTCACTCACACACAGACACACACTCTATATGGGGCAATTTGGAGAACTCAATTGACTTGATCCATGTTTTTGGACTGTGGGAGGAAACCGGAGAACCCGGAGGAAACCCATGTGGGCACGGGGAGAACATGGAAACTCCACCCAGATCAGGATTCGAACCGGGAATCCCTAGCGCTGAGAGGAGAACATGCCAACCACTAAGCCACCATGCCACTCAAAGTTGTTTTTTTATAATTGAAATATGTATTAATTTATTAATAGTAGTGGAATTAGATGTTGCTCATTGGTTGCTGGTTGGCATAAAATCTACATGCAATTAATGAAAAGAATGGTGTTCAGTTAAAACACAGCTTTATAAAAGGTTTTAAACCCTGCAGGTTTTCGCAAATGTGTTCATGTGTTGTGATTTTGTCGCCGTCGTATGGATATTTGTCAGAAATACTCAAACAGCTACACATACCGCCGTTCCCCTGCCATTGAAATTATTAAGTTCGTCAATAACAATGCATCATAATGAACGGAGTCAGCAACGCTGCCTCCGGCTGAAGAAGTGTGTGTCAGTATATCCACTGTCTGTGAGTGTTGTGATGTCCTTTGTTAAAACACCCCTCCACCTCAGGTCGGCGTCATGGTTTAGCGTTTGCTCAGCTGCTCAGACAGCCAATCCAATCCCTCATACAGACCTGTTCCCTGGGTGGCGCAGGTCGCCTGAACATACCACTGATGGAGAAACACAAAAACAGAAACGATCGAGTGAAAACGCCGGCATGGTACAATATGCTTATTATGATTAACACTTTAAGTAACAATTAAATTCATTCATTCATTATCTTCAGCTTTATGCTCCATTAGGGTCGCAGGGGGGGTTCCCCATGCCCATCCAGGGGAGAACGTTTCGGGCGCTGGGCAGATACACCCAGGACAGGGCGCCAATCCATCGCTGGGCACACACTCATTCACACAAACACACTCTATATGGGGCAATTTGGAGAATTCAATTGACTCGATCCATGTTTTTGCACTGTGGGAGGAAACCGAAGAACCCGGAGGAAACCCACGCAGACACGGGGAGAACATGGAAACTCCACCCAGATGGGGATTCGAACCGGGAATCCACAGCACTGAGAGGAGAACATGCCAACCACTAAGCCACCGTGCCGCCAATTACCACTTTAACAATTATTCGTTCATTCATTCATTCATTCATTATCTCCCGCTTTATCCTCTATTAGGGTTGCTGGGGGGGTTCCCCATGCCCATCCAGGGGATAACGTTTCAGGCGCTGGGCAGATACACCCAGGACAGGGTGCCAATCCATCGCTGGGCACACACTCACTCACACAAACACACTCTATATGGGGCAATTTGTAGAATTCAATTGACTTGATGCATGTTTTTGGACTGTGGGAGGAAACCGGAGAACCCGGAGGAAACCCACACGGACACG
>JAFMOC010000082.1:905000-967500 GCA_019802505.1 Corydoras sp. C115 | reverse complement strand
CTAACTTTCCTCTTCATGATGTGCCATTAAATTATCATTTTAATAGTAATTTGCGTATGCCTCACAGCAGGAAGGTCGCAGATTCGATTACAGGTGGAGCAAACAAAGGTCCTTTCGGTGTGGAGTTTGCATGTCCTCCTTGTGTCTGTGCGACTTTTACTGATAGGTAAATTGGGGACAGTAAACTGTCCTAGCCATTAGGGGTGGATGTATCAGTGAACTCGTCCTAAGCCTGTATAAATAGATGGGTTGCGTCAGAAAGAGCGACCAGTGCAAAACTTGCCAAGTCAAACATAAGGAACTTCTCCATTGTTAAGAAGAGGTAAACACAACACTTCAAAACTAAACACTTTAAACTCATGTTTAATTCAACCAGGCGGAGGTGTTAGTATCTCATGTCTGCAGTACATTTTGCAGAGGTTTAATGCACAGAGAGTACCAGTCAAAAGTTTGGACACACCCACTTCTTCCTCCTTCCTCCATTTCCTCACTTACCATATAGAAGGAGGTTGTAGTTTCATAATTACAGACTTTAGTCCATCATCTGTGTTCTTTGTTTTTTGTCAGTCCCCTGATGGTTCTCTGTTCTCTGTTGGTCAGGAGCATCACAGAACAGGTATCATTTGGGTGGTAGATTGTTTATGGTCAGTTCTGCAGTGACACCGATATGGTGAGGGCGGGTTTTAGTGCAGCATTGCTGCTGTAGTTTCATTTAAACACCTCAGTCACACTGTTGGGATAGGACTAATGCACCCGCCCAATAAAACCTTCTGTGTGGTGGTACTATCAGTGTTCTGGCCATTAGAGAACAGAGTACACAGTATGTACTTCAGTTTCCATACAGATGGACTACAGTCTGGAATTGTAGAACTAAAGTTCATCTTTAAAGGAAGTGGAACTGAGGACATGGACAGTAAGTGGAGCAAAAAAGGTGGGCGTGTCCAATACGTCGCATGTATTTCAATCAAATGTTTCGCAAAACAATTAAAAACATGATTAGATCCACATCAGGGCAGCAGATTAGGTATAAGTCAGGTCAGCATGGCAGCATTAACGGCCTAATTCAACCAGCCCGATCACATGACCCCACCCAAAATCCAAACCAGCACTCCCAACACATCCATAACCTACAACCCCCACTCCAATCCAAACCGCAATGTACCTCAAATTCCAAACCGAAGTAGCCTATAACCCTAAACTACATCTGAATACAAACCCAAACCTTTACCCCACCCCTTCAAAAAAATAAAAAAAAACCTTACCAATGAGAAGCCAGATCAGAACCGGCTCTAGATCTGGACTTTGGGTTTAGCAGTAATCGGCATTTAACTATTTCTCTGATAGAAATAAATTCTGACACGTTTAAACAGCAAAACTTTAACAAATTATTATTATTATTATTTTTTACTTTTAACTAAAAAACTATTATTTCAGATGGAAAAAGACAAACTGCATTTCCTTTTAACTGTAAGACCCTAAAATACAAACAAATCCAAAAAAACATATTTGCATTTCTAACTTTAAAAAACATATTTGCATTTCTAACTTTATAGCTGACACTGATTTAAAGGTTTATAAAATTCTGAATGAAGGCAAATGAATGTCTCTCAAATAAAGTGAGCTCTTTTGTTTTTATAACAAAGCCAGATGTTAAAACCATAGTTTATATTACTAGTGACATGTTATTTTAATTAAAACACAGTCCCTGGTTAATTAAATACATCAAACTAACTTAAAAAAACCAAAAAACCTGGGGATCTTTAGCCATCCTGCTAACTCACTCCTCACACATGAAAGAAACTTGAGCTTTTCAGACTCACCCATCAAAATTCTCATCTGTTTCTTCCCGAAAAGACGAGAAAAGACGCTGGAAATGGTGAGTCCCATGTTGAATGTGGCTGCTAGTTAATGAAATAGTTAACCCAAGTTAGTTAATAATCCAGAATAAGAGCGACCGGGCTAACGGCTCGTTAGCAAGAGCGCCGGGAATGAAGCGAGACGGTTTTCTTTTTTCAAAGTCTTTCGCTTTCGCACAAAATAAGAAACGCGACGCTGACGTTCGGAAACACGTTAAAGTTGTCAAAGCCGAACTTCTTTTCCTTCTAAGACACAAAATGAAGGTTTAACGAGCGCAGCAGCTCTCGGCGTCTCTCCTCCACGTCACTCCACTGCGGCCGCGGTGACGTCACATGTGCCACATCACAAGAACGGCATCAGGCACTGTACAGCAGGATCACCGTGTTCCGTACGCCACCTCCCGTTGCATTTCACTGACCTTTTTTTGGCGTTAATGACGTGGAACGCGTTTCTCATAATGTAAAACTACATCCATCCATTATCTTACGCTTTATCCTCTACTAGGGTCGCTGGTCAGATACACCCAGGACAGGACACCAATCTATCACTGGACACACACTCACTCACTCACACAAACACACTCTATATGGGGCAATTTGAAGAATTCAATTGACCTTGATCCATGGTTTTGGACTGAGGGAGGAAACCGGAGAACCCGGAGGAATGCCACACACCGTACAGCCCTAATGAAAAACTCCATCCATCCATTAGCTTCATCTTTATCCTCTACTAGAGTCGCAGGGAGGTTCCCCATGCCCATCCAGGGGAGAACGTTTCAGATGCTGGGCAGATACACCCAGGACAGGACACCAATCTATCACTGGGCACACACTTACTCACTCACACAAACACACTCTATATGGGGCAATTTGGAGAAATCAATTGACCTTGATCCATGGTTTTGGACTGAGGGAGGAAACCGGAGAACCCGGAGGAAAGCCACACACCGTGCAGCCCTAATGAAAAACTCCATCCATCCATTATCATCTTTATCCTCTACTAGAGTCACAGGGAGGTTCCCCATGCCCATCCAGGGGAGATCGTTTTGGGCGCTGGGCAGATACACCCAGGACAGGACACCAATCTATCACTGGGCACACACTCACTCACACAGACACACTCTATATGGGGCAATTTGGAGAAATCATTTGACCTTGATCCATGGTTTTGGACTGAGGGAGGAAACCGGAGAACCCGGAGGAAAGCCACACACCGTGCAGCCCTAATGAAAAACTCCATCCATCCATTAGCTTCATCTTTATCCTCTACTAGAGTCGCAGGGAGGTTCCCCATGCCCATCCAGGGGAGAACGTTTCAGATGCTGGGCAGATACACCCAGGACAGGACACCAATCACTGGCTACACACTCTCTCACACAAACACACTCTATATGGGGCAATTTGGAGAAATCAATTGACCTTGATCCATGGTTTTGGACTGAGGGAGGAAACCGGAGAACCCGGAGGAAACCCACGCAGACACGGGGAGAACATGGAAATTCCCCGAGATTGGGATTCAAACTGGGAATCCCCAGAGCTGAGAGGAGAACATGGACTTTGAATTTCTGAAAATGAGCATTACACAGATTATAATGTTCATTATCCTCCATCCAGAGGAGAACGTAGATAAACTCAGGACAATGCTAAGCACTAAGCCGCCCACTTTATCAAATATTATATCAGTTAAAAGTGTTAAATAGTTCATTCATTCATTATCTCCCGCTTTATCCTCTATTAGGGTCGCGGTGGGGTTCCCCATGCCCATCCAGGGGAGAACGTTTCGGGCGCTGGGCAGATACACCCAGGACGGGGCGCCAATCCATCGCTGGGCACGTGTTAAATAGTAATACGTCAATTTTTTTATTATATAGGCAACATCAGTTGTTCCCAAACCTGTGCAGAGCGCTCATTTTAAAAACTCTAATTGTTTATACTTATAAATATTTTTGTCTAATTTTTAAACAATGTGAGAGAATAATATCTATTAACCAAACTAAAAATATTAATTCATTTTAAAACTGGGAAATAATAAAGCTCATGATATAGTCTGGCCAGTCGCTGATAAAGTCTGGCCAGTCGCATTTTAAAAAATATATATATTTTAAAATTTTTTGTACTTGTTGCAGTTTAGTGAATCTAACATATTTAAAAAATGTTACAAGCCAATATTATATATATATATATATATATATATATATATATATATATATATATATATATATATATATATATATATTCAAAAATTATATTTTAAATATTCATATTTTTTATTCACTTTTTTATTTATTTATTTTGCTTACACAAAATACAAGTTAAAATATAACAGTGTATTTTATAACATAGAAAATATAATAGTATTACAATCATATCATTAAAAAAGATATATGATAAAAGAAAAATAAAGTATAAATAAGAGTTGTATCTTTATGTACACAGACAGCTGATGCACTTTGATCTTATAGGAGAGTTGGTTTCGTTCACTTTATACAGGGACAGATTTGTGTAGCATTATTGTTCGGAGAGCTGATTTGAAAGCCAGTCCAGGCCTTCATATAACCCTGTTCCCTTAATGGCACATGTTGGCTGAACCAACCACTGCAGAGAAACAGAGGCCAGGATTAACAACAGATAACCCTCATGTTATTATCAATGATATGATATTATTGTATTAATAAATCACTTACTTTTCTTCCCTGCATCGTTCTCAATTCCAGCTTTTCTGTCAGCTCTTGTACCGACAAAGCGCCGGGTAGATCCTGTTTGTTTGCAAGAACCAGAACTACAGCGTTCCTCAGCTCATCGTGTTCAAGCTGCAGATGAAAAATGTTATACTTTAAAAAAAATAGCCTGTATTAACTGAAGCTGTGGTAAAATATATGAAATAAATGAATAATATACCATGTTGTGGAGTTCAAAAGAAGCTTCTTTGATGCGTTCAAGATCACTGCTGTCCACCACAAAGATGACACCCTACAGAACCATCACAAAAAAATCTATTAAATAATCAAGGAATGAATCTCACCTGAATGTCTGTGAGGAATCAGCAAAAGTGAGGGAATAGAGAGTAGTGGCTGGACTCATAAATTAGTGATATTCATTTAAAACACGGTTACTGGACTTTTTTTGTTTATTACAGATGTGTATATGGCAGCGGTATCATGCTGTAGGATGTGTTCTGTGAGCACTGATGAAGTTTTATAGAATGACTGACACAAACTGTGCACCAACTAACGAGCTCCTGTTTGGAAAACTCCTGCAGCATTGCCATGTCTGATCCACTCATCCAAATGCAACACACTAACACACCGCCGGAGTGCTGAAAATATTTTTACCCAAATTATACCTGCTCTGTTGTGTTCCTAGTATGCAAAGAAACAGATGGAGTACAAAGTGCATGGTACGTAGAACTAATAAAAAGGACAATAAGTAAAGAAGCGAGAAGATGTAACTAATAAAGTGGCCTTTGCATGTATTCATTCATTATCTTCCGCTTTATCCTCTATTAGGGTCGCGGTGGGGTTCCCCATGCCCATCCAGGGGAGAACGTCTCGGGCGCTGGGCAGATAGACCCAGGACAGGGCGCCATCGCTGGGCACACACTCACTCACACAAACACACTCTATATGGGGCAATTTGGAGAACTCAATTGACTTGATCCATGTTTTTGGACTGTGGGAGGAAACCGGAGAACCCGGAGGAAACCCACGCAGACACGGGGAGAACATGGAAACACCACCCAGATGGGGATTCGAACCGGGAATCCCTAGTGCTGAGAGGAGAACATGCCAACCACTAAGCCACCGTGCCGCCCTGCATGTATTTATTCATTCATTCATTATTTCCCGCTTTATCCTCTATTAGGGTCGCGGTTGGGTTCCCCATGTCCATCCAGGGGAGAGCGTCTCGGGCGCTGGGCAGATAGACCCAGGACAGGGTGCCAATCCATCACTGGGCACACACTCACTCACACATACACTCTATATGGGGCAATTTGGAGAACTCAATTGACTTGATCCATGTTTTTGGACTGTGGGAGGAAACCGGAGAACCTGGAGGAAACCCACGCACACATGGGGAGAACATGGAAACTCCACCCAGATGGGGATTCGAACCGGGAATCCCTAGTGCTGAGAGGAGAACATGCCAACCACTAAGCCACCGTGCCGCCCTGCATGTATTTATTCATTCATTCATTATTTCCCGCTTTATCCTCTAGTAGGGTCGCGGTGGGGTTCCCCATGCCCATCCAGGGGAGAACGTCTCGGGCGCCGGGCAGATAGACCCAGGACAGGGTGCCAATCCATCACTGGGCACACACTCACTCACACATACACTCTATATGGGGCAATTTGGAGAACTCAATTGACTTGATCCATGTTTTTGGACTGTGGGAGGAAACCGGAGAACCCGGAGGAAACCCACGCAGACACAGGGAGAACATGGAAACTCCACCCAGATGGGGATTCGAACCGGGAATCCCTAGTGCTGAGAGGAGAACATGCCAACCACTAAGCCACTGTGCCGCCCTGCATGTATTTATTCATTCATTCATTATCTCCCGCTTTATCCTCTAGTAGGGTCGCGGTGGGGTTCCCCATGCCCATCCAGGGGAGAACGTTTCGGGCGCTGGGCAGATACACCCAGGACAGGGCGCCAATCCATCTAAAGGGGAAGAGAAGAGGTCACTGGGCACACACTCACTCACACAGACACACTCTATATGGGGCAATTTGGAGAACTCAATTGACTTGATCCATGTTTTTGGACTGTGGGAGGAAACTGGAGAACCCGGAGGAAACCCACGCAGACACGGGGAGAACATGGAAACTCCACCCAGATGGGGATTCGAACCGGGAATCCCTAGTGCTGAGAGGAGAACATGCTAACCACTAAGCCACCGTGCCGCCCTGCATGTATTTATATATATATTAAAAAAATCCTGCATCCACAGCAGACTTTGGTGTTGAAGTGCATTTTAGGATTAATATCTCACCATGGCATTTTGACAGTAGTGTCTCCATAGTGGCCTGATCTTGGTCTGGCCTCCCACATCCCAGACGGTGAATGAGATGTTCTTGTACTCAACTGTCTCGACATTAAATCCTGTCCAGAATGAGAAAGGATCAGATGTTTATGTTTAACAGAGTATAGTCTATATATTTTCTTAAAGCCCTCATACAAGCAGCTTAAAGCTAAATCCCTCTATTCCTAATTAATCACATGGTAAAGCACTAAAAACACTAATTAGAATTAACACCACGGCGCACCTTGGGTCCTCCACTTTCTAAATCAATATTTTCAAGCACAAAGAAAAGGAGGCAGCTTCTTATTATTTACAAAAAAATAAGAAGCTCAATCGGCAGAAAGTAAAGCCATTGTAAATATTCTGATTTGGCAGTCAAAACAGTCGCGCGCATGCCCACTGAAGGACGTCTGTTTGCGCGTTCCAAACTCCGTGCGTTCGATCGAAAAGATTCTTTGTCGGCGTGCTTGTTAATGCAATGATGTTATTTTATTGTTAGTTTGCAGAAAACCCCACAAATAAACATAACAATAACGCAGACACGGCCTCGCTGTTATGTTTGGCGCCCCCTGAGGACGAACCACTATATAACAGCTGGCTATTCATTTCTTATTGTTTGCTATTTTTTTATTATGTGATTCGACGTCACTTTATTTGTGAAATTGTGACTTTTTTCAATTTTTACTACGTTTATGATATGATATAATAATAATAATAATAATACATTTTATTTGATGGCGCCTTTCTAGACACTCATATGCAAATAAAGGTGATATTGTTATAAAAAACAAATTCAATAGTTTCATTTAAAGTTCCACAAAAACAAGTAACAATGAGGAGAAATGATGTATAATATAATATAATGTATAATATAATATAATATAATATAATATAATATAATATAATATAATATATATAATATACACACATGTCCCTCCTCTGGGGTATATATGGTAACGATATTTATGTATTTGATTTAGAAGTTTCTTTATGGAACAAATCACGTCTTCTTCATTCTTACCAATGGTTGGAATGGTGGTGACAACGTCCCCCAGTTTTAAATTGTACAGGACGGTGGTCTTTCCAGCTGCATCCAGACCGACTACGAGCAAATCAGCTGTTAATTACTGTTAATTAATAATGATGGCATAAGACGTGAAGAGGTGAAGGGGGTGGAATGAACTTACCCATCAGCAGCCTCACCTGTCGCTTCCCCACGAGCCGACTGTAGAGGGAGGAGAAGAACAGCCCCATGACGTTTAAAGTTGGGATCGCAGAGTAACCGACAGAGCGAGCCGTCTGATGTCAGGTCTGTCACTGTCTGATGTCAGGTCTGTCACAGTCTGATGTCAGGTCTGTCACTGTCTGATGTCAGGTCTGTCACTGTCTGATGTCAGGTCTGTCACAGTCTGATGTCAGGTCTGTCACTGTCTGATGTCAGGTCTGTCACAGTCTGATGTCAGGTCTGTCACAGTCTGATGTCAGGTCTGTCACAGTGTGATGTGTGAGAGCCACGCCGCGCGTTTATATCCACCGCCCTGTCGCCGCTTCCGGACTTTCACTTTGATCAGGGAGACACGGTGGACGCGCGCACGCGTCACGCGCACTGCAGGCAAGTCCAACGCGTCCAGAATGACGTCACAACCCGCGCCTGAAACACACCAATGAGAATCAACACCTGAACAAACACAACCAAGAAATAATAATGCAGTATTACCACTGATAACAAGAAATAACTACAAAAAACAGATTTGACTAAAAAGATCTTATAATGCGTTATGAAGCATTATAAAAAAGATGTTATAATGCGTTATATAGGGGTTAGCATGTTCTCCTCTCAGCACTAGGGATTCCCGGTTCGAATACCCATCTGGGTGGAGTTTCCATGTTCTCCCCGTGTCCGCCTGGGTTTCCTCCGGGTTCTCCGGTTTCCTCCCACAGTCCAAAAACATGGATCAAGTCAATTGAGTTCTCCAAATTGCCCCATATAGAGTGTGTCTGTGTGAGTGAGTGTGTGCCCAGCGATGGATTGGCGCCCTGTCCTGGGTCTATCTGCCCAGCGTCCGAGACGCTCTCCCCTGAGTGGGCATGGGGAACCCCACCGCGACCCTAATAGAGGATAAAGCGGGAGATAATGAATGAATGAATATAAAGGGGCAGCACGGTGGCTTGGTGGCTTAGCATGTTCTCCTCTCAGCACTAGGGATTCCCGGTTCGAATCCCCATCTGGGTGGAGTTTCCATGTTCTCCCTGTGTCTGCGTGGGTTTCCTCCGGGTTCTCCGGTTTCCTCCCACAGTCCAAAAACATGGATCAAGTCAATTGAATTCTCCAAAAATTGCCCCATATAGAGTGTGTATTGCGTGCGTGTCTGTGTGAGTGAATGTGTGTCCAGTGATAGATTGGCGCCCTGTCCTGGGTCTATCTGCCCAGCGCCCGAAACGTTCGGTGGGATACCCCACCGCTAGCCTAATAGAGGACAAAGCGGAAGATAATGAATGAATATATATGTGACCGACACCAGTGAACTGTCGACGAGTGAACTGTCACATTAAAGCCCTAATGGCTGGGACAATTCAGTGCCTCCAATACACCCATCAGCATATGAGAGGAAACCAAAAACCCTAAAAATAAAAATTTAAAAAACATTTACATTTAAACTACAATGGCACGGGGAGGACATGCAGGCACCATACAAAAAGCCTTCTAGCTGTGAATGCTCATTACCATGCACCTTTACCTTGGATTCTTCCAAACATCAACATTTCATACAATTGTAGGGCTAATTTACCTGAAATCAACAGGTTATAATTTTTTACAGGAGACGATATCTGTTTTTTATTTAAACAAACATGTAACTTTAGGATTAAATCAGTTCAAATTGTTAAAAAATAAAAAAAAATTTATTTAATTATTATATTGTTTACAGATTATAAAAATTAAAATATTATTTCATCCTTAAATCTGGGAATTAATAAAGCTCATGATTCCCTGATATTACATTAGTCATAGTTATTCATCTCTAAAGATTTTTGTATTTGTTGCAGTTTAGTGAATCTAAGATAAAACCTGAATTCTATTTTGCTATATATTTAATCAAGTCAAAAAATCAATATATTCAAAAAATATATTTTAAATATTCATCATTTTATTACTTAAAACTTTGTTTAAACAAAATGCAAGTAAAAAAATGTAATAGTGTATTTTACAACATAGTGTTAGCTTTGCCGTCTTTCCCCGGGAGAGGGCGGCTAACGCGGAGGTATTGCGTTCAGCCGCTCGCGCCTTGTGAGCGCTCCCGGGTACCGACCACGCGGGGAAGAATGCGTGCGTCGGTCCACGGAAAACACTCCCACGGCATACGACCCACGCGGAGAAGATGCGCAGCGCCGTACCGTGGTTGAACGCGGAAGGAGAGTCCAAACACCGGGATAAAAACCAAAATGAGAATTTAATAAAAATTGATGTTGGGACACCAACGAAAAGGGGGAACAAACAAACAAAGTAACACAGGGTATACCACAAAACAAAGACGTGCGCCGAAGGGAAGGAAAACTCAGAATGAATACAAAAGGAACTAAACACATGAACAAAACAAACCAATCACCCAACTGAAACAATTAAGGAGGAAACGAGGGACAGGTGCCACAGGCACCTGTGACACATAGAAAATATGATATACATATAAAACATGACTGTAAAAGATGCAAAAAATAATTACCATTATTAATAAGAATTAGCAATAAAACCATTTATAATGCATTATAAGACTGTATAATACAATAAAGTTAGATAAAATGCATTATGTATAACACTTTTATAAATTGTAACAATCAAAGCCGTGTGTTATAATGCATTATTATTCATTCATTATCTCCCTAGTAGGGTCGCGGTGGGGTTCCCCATGTCCATTCAGGGGAGAATGTTTCAGGCGCTGGGCAGATAGACCCAGGACAGGGTGCCAATCCATCGCTGGGCACACACTCACTCACACACACACATACACACACTATATGGGGCAATTTTGGAGAATTCAATTGACTTGATCCATGTTTTTGGACTGTGGGAGGAAACCAGAGAACCCGGAGGAAACCCACGCGGACACGGGGAGAACATGGAAACTCCACCCTGCATTATTATTGTTATTATTATTATTATTATTATTATTATTATTATTATTATGCTGCAATATATATATAAACAAACAAAATATGTAATTTTTGTACAAAATTTCCACAAAACAAATGAGACAAAATTTGAGTTTCCGTTCTCAGCCTGGATTAAAGAGGGTTGTGTTAGGAAGAACTTTCCTCTAAAATTATGCTAAATCAAATGTACAGCTGTACTCTGATGGGAACAGCCATTCATGTTGTCATGGAATATTTTACATCACAGTAGATTTAAAAATGAAGCCCAAGCAGTCAATATCTGCACCAGCACGTCCCTGTACTCCCACACAGACCCCATAACCGACGTCGACCTTAAATTCAGTTTTCAGCTTCATGTGAAAATTGTGAGCGAAGAACTCTCGAGAATGATTGGTGGTGAATTTGATGGCACCCAGACGCGTCCCGTTCTCATTTTCCCAAAGTGAGAGGGAAGTGAAATGTTCTCCATCTTCAAATATGAACTCAGAAAACCTCCCCGCCAGTTGGCCGAACTGCTGGCACCGTCCATCACTGAGCCAGACCTTAATGGCTTTGATCTGCCAGGCCCCTGCCCACACACACAGCTTGGTCAGCGTGGCTCCTGTGGAAATACCACTGAACTCAAAAGAACTGCCTCCTCGGCCACCGATCAGCTGGACTCCCATTCTAGCTTGTGACCTCACATAACAAAAAAACATAGATTTAATTACTCACTATACACTGTGAAGTTTGAACATCAACATCTGAAATACTCTGTGCTGTCAGTGATTGAACATACAGATGACTTTTCAGAAGGCATTTGGGAAATGTGAATTCTGCTTCTGGACATGTGGACAGTTTGGACACACCTGTGGAGTTTGTTCCACTTACTGTCCATGTTCTCAGTTCCACTTACTGTAAAGATGAACTTTGTAGTTTTACAATTCTAGACTGTAGTCCATCATTTTGTGTTCTGTACATACTGTGTTCTCTGGTCAGGACCCCAGTAGTACCAATACAGAGCAGGGATTATTAGGTGGTAAATGAGGTGTTTATTGAGGTGTTTAAATGAAGCTACAGCAGCACTGCTGCACTAAAACCCCCCTCACCACATCAGTGTCACTGCAGAACTGTCAATAAACAATCCACCACCCAAATGATACCTGTTCTGTGATGCTCCTGAGAACCAACAGCGGACTAACAACAACAAAGAACACAGATGGACTACAGTCTGGAATTATAAAACTACAAAGTCCACATATAAGGTAAGTGGAGGACTTAGAAGGTGTGTCACAAATTTTTTGACTGGTACTGTATTTAAGTAAAGGTTCGAGCAAACCCCTATAGAACATTCTCATAGAGCTCTAACTGACATGATTTCTAAACAAAGCCTTTAAGCGATTCGTATTTAACGAAACATGACGAGTTACTCCTTGTTTTCAGGTCAAACCAGAAAAGTGAGATCATTTTCCAAAATCTGTACAAAAACAAATCAGCGTTAGGTTTTTCTTATTCATTCGTTCATTATCTTCCACTTTATCCTCTATTAGGGTCGCGGTGGGGTTCCCCATGCCCATCCAGGGGAGAACGTTTCGGCCGCTGGGCAGATACACCCAGGACAGGGCGCCAACCTATCGCTGGGCACTCACTCACTCACACACACATACTCTATATGGGGCAATTTGGAGAACTCAATTGACTTGATCCATGTTTTTGGACAGTGGGAGGAAACCGGAGAACCCGGAGGAAACCCACACGGACATAGGGAGAACATGGAAACTCCACCCAGATGGGGATTCGAACCGAGGATCCCTAGTGCTGAGAGGAGAACGTGCTAAACCACTAATCCACCGTGCCACTGGTTTTTCTTATTCATTCATTCATTATCTTCCGCTTTTATCCTCTATTAGGGTCGCGGTGGGGTTCCCCATGCCCATCCAGGGGAGAACGTTTCGGCCGCTGGGCAGATACACCCAGGACAGGGTGCCAACCTATCGCTGGGCACACACTCACTCACACACACTCTGTATGGGGCAATTTGGAGAACTCAATTGACTTCATCCATGTTTTTGGACTATGGGAGGAAACCGGAGAACCCGGAGGAAACCCTCGCGGACACGGGGAGAACATGGAAACTCCACCCAGATGGGGATTCGAACCGGGAATCCCTCGCGCTGAGAGGCGAACGTGCTAAACCACTAAACCACCGTGCCGCCCGGTTTTTCTTATTGTAATAGAAAATAAAAAAGATATCAAAGTATGATAAAGTAATACCTGAATCCAGATGTGAGTTCTGGTCTTAAAAGCAGATGTTTCTCCTCTGAGAATCTGAAACTGATCTGTGGGCTGTGCTTCACCTGGAAAAAAAAAGTCACGTGATTTCAAAGACACCTCGGTTTACCTTCTGGGATGAATGCAGTGTCTAAAGCCAAACACTTTCCACAGTGGCCACCAGATGGCGGAATGAGTCCCACTAAAAAAATATCAACCGGGGCAAAAGGAGGGGGGCAATTAACCCAAAACAGGAGGTAGAGTAACATATGGAGGCCATATTAAACCTTCAAAAATAACAATCCCCAAAGAGCGAGTACGGAACGAGGACAGCGCGACAAATGGCGACAAATGGCTCCCACAGCGATTATAAAGAAGAATCTTTATTTAATCTGGTCGGGTACCAATTTTTGTCTCCCCCTGGTGGTTAAAAAAGTCTTAGCCCGTATTCTGTTTACTAAACACATTTAACTTTAAACGACTACAACAAGTTTTTATGAACATCGAATGCATAGAAAGATTTTATTTGGTAGCCATCTGGGTGCACGTTCGCATGGGATTCCCGGTCCCCCCATCTGGGTGGAGTTTCCATGCTCCCCGTGGGGTTTCCTCCGGGTTCTCCGGTTTCCTCCTACAGTCCAAAAACATGGATCAAGTCAATTGAGTTCTCCAAAAATTGCCCCATATAGAGTGTGTATGTGTGAGTGAGTGTGTGCCCAGCGATAGATTGGCGCCCTGTCCTGGGTGTATCTGCCCAGCGCCCGAGACGTTCTCCCCTGGATGGGCATGGGAACCCCACCCCGCGACCCTAATAGAGGATAAAGCGGGAGATAATGAATGAATGAATGAATGATTATCCTCTCAGGGCTTTAGGGATTCCCGGTCAGCGCTAGGGATTCCCCATCTGGGTGGAGTTTCCATGTTCTCCCCGCGTGGGTTTCCTCTGGGTTCTCCGGTTTCCTCCCACAATCCAAAAGCATGGGTCAATTGAGTTCTCCAAATTGCCCCATATAGAGTGTGTCTGTCTGTGTGTGTGTGTGTGCCCAGCGATAGATTGGCGCCCTGTCCTGGGTGTATCTGCCCAGTGCCCGAAACGTTCTCCCTTGGATGGGCATGGAGAACCCCCCCGCGACCCTAATAGAGGATAAAGCAGAAGATGATGAATGAAAGAATGAATGAATGAATGATTATCTGCTAAATAACCAAATGTAAATGTGAAGTGCATCAATTAGTTTCCAGTTTTTAGGAAGTTTGAGAACCTGGAGACAACCGACATGGACATGGAGAGAACATGGAAAATCCACCCAGATCGGGATTCGAACCTGGATCCCCAGCATTGTGAGGTGAACGTGCTGCCTACTATGCTTTAAAACTGTAAAAGTTTTGCAATCACAGAAAAAAAGCCATAGGAAACAGAGAGACTGATGACCATCCTCCACAATTTATATATTTTTGGTCTATAATCACGATATTTGGGTACAAACTGGAAACTGATTCAGCCTGGATGGTAAACAGGTTTCGCTCGTTTGTTAATGCAGCTAAAATACATTTATTTTCAATAATTAAAATAAACTCTATGGATATTTATGTAAATCTGTATGTAAATCTAAACATTTCTGGTCCGACTCTGAGAAGCTAAACCCTAGGTATTAATCACTGAGGGTTTCTTATAAAATTCACATTTAAACATTTTAAATACAAAGTATTTGATCTAAAGTAAAGTCTCAGGATCGTTTTTTATTGCTGCTGCTGCCAGAATCCTGTTGGCGGGTGATGAAGTCCATTAAAAGATTTGCAGCTTTTCTGGGACGCTCCATCATCACTGAGTGACCACAGTTATCCAACAGATCGACGTGGCAACCGGGCAAAGCCTCGGCCAGGACGGACGCACCGGATACATCCAGCACCTGCGGACATGGCATCCACAAAATGATGTTACATAATGTTAAAACAATATTTTATTTTAATATAATGACACACGGCGGCACGGTTGCTTAGTGGTTAGCACGTTCATCTCTCAGCACTAGGGATTCCCGGTTCGAATCCCCATCCTCGTGGAGTTTCCATGTTCTCCCTGTATCTGCGTGGGTCTCCTCCGGGTTCTCCGGTTTCGTCCCACAGTCCAAAAACATGGATCAAGTCAATTGAATTCTCAAAAATTGCCCCATATAGAGTGTGTCTGCGAGAGTGAGTGGGTGCCCAGCGATGGATTGGCGCCCTGTCCTGGGTCTATCTGCCCAGCGCCCGAAACGTTCTCCCCTGGATGGGCATGGGGAACCCCACCGCGACCCTAATAGAGGATAAAGCGGGAGATAATGAATGAATGAATAATGACACACGGCGGCACGGTGGCTTAGTGGTTTAGCACGTTCATCTCTCAGCACTAGGGATTCCCGGTTCGAATCCCCATCCTCGTGGAGTTTCCATGTTCTCCCTGTGTCTGCGTGGGTCTCCTCCGGGTTCTCCGGTTTCCTCCCACAGTCCAAAAACATGGATCAACTCAATTGAGTTCTCCAAATTGCCCCATATAGAGTGTGTCTGTGTGAGTGAGTGTGTTCCCAGCGATAGATTGGCGTCCTGTGAATTTGCCCAGCGCCCGAAACGTTCTCCCCTGGATGGGCAAGGGGAACCCCATATAGGACCCTAATAGAGGATAAAAAGCGGAAGATAATGAATGAATGACACACAATAGCAGCTGTAACTGCATCAGTGCTCACTGTACCTGATCCTGCTTTCCCCAAATGACCTGCAGTGGCGTCGTGATGAGGTGCATGTTGTCATGCAGGCTGTACCTGGACCTTTCACTGACCAGCTCCATGAACACTACAACACAACAAGATAGACCCAGAGGAACGAAAAATCAGAAAGGAGATCTCATTCATGTCGCTGTAGTTTCATCAAAACCACAATGAGATCAAATGGAAATCTTCATACAAGCTCAAATGTTGCTCTTTAGATAATGAGTCTCCTCAGTCTCACACGTCTCCTTTTAAGCTTTAGTTCTCAGTAAATTCTCACATTGTGCTCAGATTTTGCCAAAATAATTCACTTGTTTATTAAAGACAGAACTCTCAAAATTAACTCAACCATTCCTCATCCAAAGACCAAGGAGCTGTCCGGCCCTGATCCTGTGAATCAATAAACATCAAACACAAGGGTGTGGTAGCTCTGTGGATAGGGGTGTGGCGCAATCAATCTAAATCAGTCTTTGATTTTGAAAAAGGCAGAAAGAACGAGCTGATGCAAAAATGGTCGCCTCAACTCATTTATTTAGGACAAAGAAAACTTCATGGACACCTTCAGTAACTCACGCTGGGCAGCGGGTCTGCCATCCTCAGCGTTCCGTTATGTGAACTTGTAAAAGTCGTATTAGAAGTTAGTTGCGTTTAGATTTGGGTTAATTGAGTTGTGATAACATGCAAATTTTTAGAAATGGTAACGTGTAAAGTTTGGCTTAAAATTTATGGCCGTAGAATTTTTAATTTAAAATTTATTTATGGGAGCATGTAGGTGCTCCCATAGGGGGGAATTGTCAGAAATTTTAAATTTCTTATTTCCACCAGGAAAATACTGAGCTGGGATTGGCTGATTTAAAACCAAGGGCGGTAATTTGTGATTGGCTTAAAGCAGTTAAGGGGCGGGAACTAGACCTAACGGATATATACCCAGGTAAACCCTGTGGGAGGGGCACTTTCACTCAGACCCGGAGGCAGACAGCATCGGAACGCTGAGGATGGCAGACCCGCTGGCCAGCGCGAGTTACTGAAGGTGTCCATGAAGTTTTCCTTTGTCCTAAATAAATGAGTTGAGGCGACCATTTTTGCATCAGCTCGTTCTTTCTGCCTTTTTCAAAATCAAACGATCCTAACAGGGTTTAAATCCCAAAGCCACAACAGTTACCAATGTTGGTCCTTAAGCAAGGCCCTTAAATCTCGTTGCTTATGAGGATGCTGTATCGTGGTTTTGTTACCCATCGGTATCAACAGTTTAACATCTGCTACTGCTGCGTCAGATCGAGCTAGAGTGAATGAATAGTGAAACTACAAAACTAAACCAGCACCAGTACATGACTGCATCCTCCACCATGCTTTAGAGTTGGGACAAAGTGTAGACAGTGTATCTGCATTCTCTTTGAATTCTGACTGTCCACGTCTGAAGAGGTTGTTTTTCGGCGGTGCATTCGAGATCGCAATATGCCAGAAATGTACATGTTCGAGATGGCCACACCCAACTGGGGGAGACATATTCACACGCAGCGTTGCTATTTAAACGACGCAGGAGGAAGGCATGAAAATAGACTGTGGGCGGGATGCAAGGTTGTAATGAGCATGGCGTCGCACCTTGCACAGGGTGTATGTTAGAACCCATTGGCTCAGAGATTTACATCCTGCACATGGTATCAGTTATGATACATGTTGATTATCTGTGCTATAATAAAGATCAGGGGCGGCACGGTGGCTTAGTGGTTGGCACATTCGCCTCTCAGCACTAGGGATTCCCGGTTCGAATCCCAATCTGAGTGGAGTCTCCATGTTCTCTCCGTGTCTGCGTGGGTTTCCTCCGGGTTCTCCGTTTTCCTCCCACAGTCCAAAAACATGGATCAAGTCAATTGAGTTCTCCAAATTGCCCCATATAGAGTGTGTGTGTGTGGGTGAGTGTGTGCCCAGCGATGGATTGGGGTCCTGTCCTGGGTGTATCTGCCCAGCTCCCGAAACGTTCTCCCCTGGATGGGCATGGGGAACCCCCCCGCAACCCTAATAGAGGATAAAGTGGAAGATAATGAATGAATGAATGAATGATAATAAAGATCAGGGGCGGCATGGTGGCTTAGTTGTTGGCACATTCGCCTCTTAGCGCTAGGGATTCCCGGTTCGAATCCCAATCTGAGTGGAGTCTCCATGTTCTTCCCGTGTCTGCGTGGGTTTCCTCCGGGTTCTCCGGTTTCCTCCCACAGTCCAAAAACATGGATCAAGTCAATTGAGTTCTCCAAATTGCCCCATATAGAGTGTGTGTTTGTGTGAGCGTGCGCCCAGCGATAGATTGGCGTCCTGTCCTGGGTGTATCTGCCCAACGCCCGAAACGTTCTCCCCTGGATGGGCATGGGGAACCCCACCGCGACCCTAATATAGGATAAAGCGGAAGATAATGGATGAATGAATGAATGATAAAGATCAGAACAGATGAGTAATGATATAAAACTTACCCTCGCGGTAGAAGTCGTTGTGCGGGATCCGGACTTTAATCAGTCCCTGAAGAATCTAATAAAGATGAAACAAGTTATTAAGGTTCTAAATCACATACACACTTCGTAGACTATAAAATACTAATAATACCTGGCGAGGAATCTTGAAGCGGACGTAGGAGCACAGCTTCAGCATCTCCTCCATTTCCTCTGGGGTAGAGGGGATGAGCGGAATGCGATCGACACCCTTGCTGTGTTCTAAAACCTTCAGATATCGTACGAACTCGCTGTCCTTCGGGTACTTCAGACCTGTCCCACATTCACACAACACATCACCCCGATGTTTCATCCTGGTTCTAATGAAGCACCACACGTTTCCATCTGCGTTCTAATAATACACTGACCTCCAGGGCAGATCAGGGTCAAGCCGGACAGGTCTGAGGGATAGCGCGCGGCGTACACACCTGCTACACAGCCCCCCATGGATGCGCCCAGCAGATGAAAGGGCTTTTTATTAAGCTGGATGCTTTCTACAAACTTCAAAGAGAGAATCGTAGGATAAGGACACAGATGTTTACATCGGAAAAATACAGATGTGCTGAATTCTTTAATATGAACGTCTTAAGTTCTGTAACTACATTTACTTTTTCTTTTAATCAGCTCCTTGTCCTCGACCGTGCAGTCCTGTCATCATCACTGAGATTTTACTTATTTTATTTAAAGCACTATGTTTCATTCATTCATTATCTCCCGCTTTATCCTCTATTAGGGTTGCGGTGGGGTTCCCCATGCCCATCCAGGGGAGAACGTTTCGGGCGCTGGGCAGATACACCCAGGACAGGGCGCCAATTTATCACTGGACACACACTCACTCACACAGACACACTCTATATGGGGCAATTTTGAGAATTCAATTGACTTGATCCATGTTTTTGGACTGTGGGAGGAAACCGGAGAACCCGGAGGAAACCCACACGGACACGGGGAGAACATGGAAACTCCACCCAGATGGGGATTCGAACCGGGAGTCCCCAGAGCTGAGAGGCGAACGTGCTAAACCACTAAGCCACTGTGCCGCCGCACTATGTTTCATCCTTCAAAATCAAAATCACATCGGGGCGGCACGGTGGCTTAGTGGTTTAGCATGTTCTCCTCTCAGCGCTAGGGATTCCCGGTTCGAATCCCCATCTGGGTGGAGTTTCCATGTTCTCCCCATGTCCGCATGGGTTTCCTGTGGGTTCTCCGGTTTCCTCCCACAGTCCAAAAACATGTCTCAAGTCAACTGAGTTCTCCAAATTGCCCCATATAGAGTGTGTCTGTGTGTGTGAGTGTGTGCCCAGCGATAGATTGGCGCACTGTCCTGGGTGTATCTACCCAGCGCCCGAGACGTTCTCCCCTGGATGGGCATGGGGAACCCCCCCCCCCGACCCTAATAGAGGATAAAGCGGAACATCCAGCAGGTACGAAGCAATAAATAAATCAGTTAAATCACCAAAATGAGATCTGAGAACCAAATAAAAGCTGAATAGCTGAAAGCCCATGATAAACATTTTATTCACTGTGGAATGAGGTCAACATCAAAGGCTTGTGTTTTACACCAGGATATGAACACACTGATCATAAAAAGCCCCAGGCCTGCGGCACGGAGACTATATTTGGAACATGCTTACAGAGAGGTAGCCCAGCATTCTCACTGTTGGCTGATTCAGTGATCATAAAGATGGTGCTACGATGCATTTAACATTAAATGATACATTAAGTTCAGCCATGTACATCATGAGAACAAATACAGGTTAATACAAACATTAGGTTCTAGTTTTGCTTTAGTACACAGTGTTTAATCAGCAAAACAGTAGGTTCTAAGAGCGAGTATGTAGTAACCATCCAAGCATTAAATGTGGCAGAATTCAAAATGTACACGTTCTGTCACCTCAAATAAAGTCTCAGGCAAAGTGGCCTGTCTCTAGGTGTACTCACCCTGAATAAGCCCCAGTTTCCACCCAAAGTAAGATAAGATAGACCTTTATTTGTCCCAAAATGGGGAAATTCACATTCTCAGCAGCAGATCCATGAAAAAGGTATTTATTAATTAGAAAGAAATAAAAAAAACTAGGAAAATTTTAAATAGAGTTAGAAATCTGTATGTGCACTGTAAATTCCATTCATTCATTCATGATCTCCCGCTTTATCCTCTATTAGGGTCGCGGTGGGTTCCCCATGCCCATCCAGGGGAGAACGTCTCGAGCGCTGGGCAGATAGACCCAGGACAGGGCGCCAATCTATCGTTGGGCACACAGTCACTCACACAGACACACTCTATATGGGGCAATTTTTGAGAATTCAATTGACTTGATCCATGTTTTTGGACTGTGGGAGGAAACCGGAGAACCCGGAGGAAACCCACGCAGACACGGGGAGAACATGGAAACTCCACCCAGATGGGGATTCGAACCGGGAATCCCTAGCGCTGAGAGGAGAACGTGCTAACCACTAAGCCACCGTGTCGCCCTGTAAATTCCAATTTTCAGTTATTTACAGTCATCCATTCATTATCTTCCACTTTATCCTCTATTAGGGTCGCGGTGGGGTTCCCCATGCCCATCCAGGGGAGAACGTCTCGGGCACGGGGCAGATACACCCAGGACAGGGCGCCAATCTATCGCTGGGCACACACTCACTCACACACACACACTCTATATGGGGCAATTTGGAGAACTCAATTGACTTGATCCATGTTTTTGGACTGTGGGAGGAAACCGGAGAACCCGGAGGAAACCCACGCGGACACGGGGAGAACATAGAAACTCCACCCAGATGGGGATTCGAACCGGGAATCCCTAGCGCTGAGAGGAGAACATGCCAACCACTAAGCCACCGTGCTGCTCTTATTTACAGTCATATAATAGAGAAATAAATACATAATACAGTTTGGTATCTGATTAAACAGCAGAAAGGTCAAAAGTCGAAAGACATGTAAACCCTGCGATCTATAAACGCTTTTGTTGCACTTATTGTATTTATCTGTGTGTGCTCCGTGACGGACAGAGGTGCTTTACACCTTTAATTTAATGGCATCGCTTAAATCTCATATTCTCAACTCATATTCATATTCTGTATCGAATCGAACGTATTTTAATAAATACAGGTGAGTCAGCCTTGGCAGGAATAAAGATCTTTGGTTCTAAAGCATATGAATATTAACTATATGAAGGAATCAACGTGTAATACCTGATGTATCCGTTTCACCTGCCCCTCGATGGAGTAGTCCTCTACGCTGGTGCGCGTGGTGCCCTCATGACCCGGCATGTCGACACACACCAAATGCATGTTGCTCGGAAAGAACTGTAAATGTGAGAATTAATTGATTTTTTTTAAATGATTTTTCATTAAGGTGTTTTTCATTCATTCATTCATTATCTTCCGCTTTATCCTCTATTAGGGTCGCGGGGTGGGGTCCCCATCTCCATCCAGGTAGAACGTTTTGAGCGCTGGGCAGCTAAACCCAGGACAGGGTGTCAATCTATTGCTGGGCACACACACACACACACGCACAGACACACACACACACACTATGGGGCAATTTATTCATTCATTCATTATCTTCCGCTTTATCCTCTATTAGGGTCGCGGTGGGGTTCCCCATGCCTATCCAGGGGAGAACGTTTCGGGCGCAGGGCAGATACACCCAGGACAGGGCACCAATCTATTGCTGGGCACACACACACACACACACGCACAGACACACACACACACTATGGGGCAATTCATTCATTCATTCATTCATTCATTATCTTCCGCTTTATCCTCTATTAGGGTCGCAGTGGGGTTCCCCATGCCCATTCAGGGGAGAACGTTTCAGGCGCTGGGCAGATACACCCAGGACCTATCGCTGACATACTCTATCACACAGACACACTCTATATGGGGCAATTTGGAGAACTCAATTGACTTGATCCATGTTTTTGGACTGTGGGAGGAAACCGGAGAACCCGGAGGAAACCCACGCGGACACGGGAAGAACATGGAAATTCCACCCAGATGGGGATTCGAACCGGGAATCCCTAGCGCTGAGAGGAGAACGTGCTAACCACTAAGCCACCGTGCCGCGGTGGGCAATTTAGAACGTTCAATTTCAAACCCGGGCAGCACGGTGGCTTAGTGGTTAGTACGTTCGCCTCTCAGCGCTAGGGATTCCTGGTTCGAATCCCCATCTGGGTGGAGTTTCCATGTTCTCCCCGTGTCCGCGTGGGTTTCCTCCGGGTTCTCCGGTTTCCTCCCACAGTCCAAAAACATGGATCAAGTCAATTGAGTTCTCCAAATTGCCCCATATAGAGTGTGTCTGTGTGAGTGAGTGTGTGCCCAGCGATGGATTGGCGCCCTGTCCTGGGTGTATCTGCCCAGCGCCCAAGACGTTCTCCCCTGGATGGGCATGGGGAACCCCACCGCGACCCTAGTAGAGGATAAGGCGGGAGATAATGAATGAATGAATTTCAAACCCAGAGGATACACAGGGAGAACCAGCTTGGGATGTGAACCTGGTGTAAATGTGTGCCCAGCTATGGATTGGTTGTGATGGATGTTCTCCCCTGGATGGGCATGGGGAACCCTACCCCCACCCCCCCACACACACACACATGACCTTAGTACAGGATTAAGCACCAGTTAATGAGATGAGACGAGGTTACTGTAAATATGTGAAAATCTCTTTCTAACACATTATTTATGAGGCTGACTGTAAAACTTCAGTTCCATCTCAGAAAGCTGTTTTTTTAATCAGTAAACTTATCCTTGTGTTTTCATCCCAACGTGTTTCACTCCCACACGGCTCTGTGAAATATTCAGTCATGATGGCGAGCTTAGTGCAGTTTGAGCATAGTTTGTGTCCAAACTGTTAACACGGTGCGTAAATGATCCGATTTTAAGGCCCATTATGACTCTGAATGTGACTTCTATGAGAACAAAGGACTAGATTGGAAATGTTACCTTCACAAGACCCAGCCACATGTCTTTATGAGCAGAAAAGCCATGGAGCAGGAGAACAGATGGGCGACTGTTCGGTTTCCCCCGGTGTGTGTAACAGAACCGGTAGCCTTTATACTCAGCATAATCCACCTGCAGCCCGAGTCTCCGTCTCCAGTACCTTAAAAACAGACATCAGGTTAAACAATGTACAGTGAAGCCTTTCTGTTCTTTGCTAAGACGAAAACTGTGTGTGTGTGATAATAAACTTACCTAATAAACTTAATAAACTATAATCTTTTCTACCTTTTCATGTCTCATGTGAGATAGAGGTCGAAGTGTAAATAAAGAGATGTAAGTGTATGTAATAAATAAATTGTCTCTGAGTGAAACCCCGTCGTTTTAATCACATTTAGTTACACAGTAATATTTAAAATAAAGTCATTTGGGGTAAAACACATAGGGGGGGCCGGGGGGGGGGGGGTTCAGGACATCACTGCCGCTGCTGAAAGCACTTTAGGCCGTTCATGTATTTTTTAGAAGCTGATGTCCTTGAAGCAGTGAGTGTCACAGAGCATCATGACATCATCACTCTGACCAAAGGCAAGAAAACACTGGCTGGATAAATCCTTATAATATTCTGAATGTGTCGAACCGTGGGCAAAAAAAAAAAGAAAAGCGGTTGCCACAACTATTATAATCCATCATAAACAATGGTTGGCGGCACGGTGGCTTAGTGGTTACCATGTTCGCCTCTCAGCGCTAGGGATTCCCGGTTCGAATCCCCATCTGGGTGGAGTTTCCATGTTCTCCCCGTGTCTGCGTGGGTTTCCTCCGGGTTCTCCGGTTTCCTCCCACAATCCAAAAACATGTATCAAGTCAATTGAATTCTCAAAATTGCCCCATATAGAGTGTGTATGTGTGAGTGAGTGTGTGCCCAGCGATGGATTGGCGCCCAGTCCTGGGTGTATCTGCCCAGCGCCTGAGACGTTCTCCCCTGGATGGGCATGGGGAACCCCACCGCGACCCTAATAGAGGATAAAGCGGGAGATAATGAATGAATGATAAACAATGGTTGTCACAAATTCTATAATCCCTCACAAACAATTAATTTTAGTGATCTATTTGCTTACTGTGCTTATACACAGAGGAATTTTGCCAACACAATTAGCCCATCCGTTCAGTGAAACACACACACACACACACACACACACACACACACAAGCCTGGAGCTGTGAGCAGTCTTGTAGAAGGCGCACGGGGAGAGATTGGGGTTAGGTGTCTTGCCAGCAATCGAACCGGAGACCTTCAGGCCGCAAAGCCGTTTCCTTAACCACAAGCCTACAACTGCCCCAAATCATGGTTGCCACAGCTACTAAAATCCTTTACAAAAACAGTTGCCACAACTACAATAATCCCTCTAAGAATGGTTCCCAGAAATACTATAAACTTTTATAAACGCTGGTTGCCACAACTACTATTTTAACTCACCAAAAGCTGATTATGTGAATGCTGAAGTATTGGGAAGTAGAAGCTCAGTAAATTCATGCAGAAGAGTCAGTGTTTATGTTCCTTTCACTGCAGCAGAACTTTGGAATCCTGCTCTGTTTAACCTTTTACCCACATGCGTTATAAGCACAGAGGTAGATAGCATTACAGTAAGTGCCCTGATTTTTAACTACAGATAAGACTCTAATGCAATAACTGCGTCGTTTCAGAAAGCACACGGGGTTGTGTAAGTGCAGCGGGGGCAGTAAAACCGTACAGAGGCTCAGAGATCATTATGCAAAGGCAAACATATACATAGAGTAAAGATCCTCCATCCTGACGAAATCTAGAGATCTAAAGATCCTCCGTCCTGCAGGATTGTAAAGATGTGAAGATTCTCCATCATCTTGTATATAACGTCCAGCATCACATGTAATGCAACCGATTACACATACATTTAAAGCATATAACATGTTTTGGGCAGGTGGCTTCGTCCTACAAGTGAATATTTGGAGCCCCTTTCAAGTGATTCTCCGCTATGTTGCTAGGCAACTATAAAGGAAACTATTTTTGGGATGATCTGCGGCACTCGTTTTTGGCTCAGGCATGCAAGCAAATCACAGCTGTGATGTTATTCGCCATAACCCACTTTTTCTCTTGTGTTCTAATGCTTAAATCCACAGAGGCACCATCAATCTGACCTTTCGCTTCTTCTTACCAGACAACTTTAAAAAATGTGTTAAAACAGCTTGTGGTAGAACTCAACACAAAAAATCAGGACGGGTTTCCATCCACATAATGGTACTTACCAGTGATAGACCTTAATCAGCAGTTCAGGCCACCACAGGAAAGAAGCTACAAAAGCCAAAATGGGGACGGCCAGAGTACCTCCAGCCATAAGCAGCATGTTGGGCACGTTGAGATCCATCACCTGACTTCACCTAGGGAATTAAAACAGACCTTGATGTTAAGAAAACTTTACACATTTAATAACATATTATTCTAAATGTTTTCATATAAGCGGCACGGTGGCTTAGTGGTTAGCACGTTCTCCTCTCAGTACTAGGGATTCCCAGTTCGAATCCCCATCTGGGTGGAGTTTCAATGTTCTCCCTGTGTCTGCGTGGGTTTCCTCCGGGTTCTCCGGTTTCCTCCCACAGTCCAAAAACATGGATCAAGTCAATTGATTTCTCCAAAATTGCCCCATATAGAGTGTGTCTGTGTGCGTGTCTGTGTGAGTGAGTGTGTGCCCAGCGATAGATTGCCCCCCTGTCCTGGGTGTATCTGCCCAGCGCCCGAAACGTCCTTCCCTGGATGGGCAAGGGGAACCCCTCCCTGCGAGGCCCTAATATAGGATGAAGCAGAAAATAATGAATGAATGTTTTCATATACAGCATTTATTAACCCTAAATATATTAAACCTGTGATTACTGACGTACTAGTCATGATTAATAGTTTCCTGCTTCTTGCAGAAGATGTCTAAAGCCATTGCAGATGTGAAACCAGATCTGGGGTCCCCAAACATTTGTATATGACTAATAAATTACTAATAACAAGCTTCATAATATTTAATTTTTTTTATCACAAATGTAGATGTTATAATTGTGAAATTAGATCAGAATATACATAGATTGGGGCGGCACGGTGGCTTAGTGGTTTAGCATGTTCTCCTCTCAGCGCTAGGGATTCCCGGTCCGAATCCCCATCTGGGTGGAGTTTCCATGTTCTCCCCGTGTCTGCGTGGGTTTCCTCCGGGTTCTCCAGTTTCCTCCCACAGTCCAAAAACATGGATCAAGTCAATTGAGTTCTCCAAATTGCCCCATATAGAGTGTGTTTGTGTGAGTGAGTGTGTGCCCAGCGATAGATCGGCGCCCTGTCCTGGGTGTAGCTGCCCAGCACCTGAAACGTTCTCCCCTGGTGTTCCCCCCCCTCCCACGACCCCAATAGAGGATAAAGCGGAAGATAATGAATGAAAGGATAGATTAGGTTACCATGTTCGCCTCAGCGCTAGAGATTCCAAGTTAGAATTCTGATTTGGGTGGAGTGTCCATGTTCTCCCTGTGTCTGCGTGGGTTTCCTCAAGGTTCTGAGGTTTCCTCCCACAGTCCAAAAACATGGATTTAAGGTAAATTGAATGCTCTAAATTGCCCCATATAGTGTGTGTTGTGTGTAAGTGTCTGTGTGAGAAGGGCGGCACGGTGGCTTAGTGGTTAGCACGTTCGCCTCTCAGCGCTAGGGATTTCCGGTTCGAATCCCCATCTGGGTGGAGTTTCCATGTTCTCCCCGTGTCCGCGTGGGTTTCCTCCGGGTTCTCCGGTTTCCTCCCACAGTCCAAAAACATGGATCAAGTTAATTGAGTTCTCTAAATTGCCCCATATAGAGTGTGTTGGAGTGTGTGAGTGTGTACCCACACTCACACAGGACTGGCAGATACACACAGGACAGGACTGGCGCCCTGTCCTGGGTGTATCTGCCCAGCGCCCGAGACGTTCTCCCCTGGATGGGCATGGGGAACCCCACCGCGACCCTAATAGAGGATAAAGTGGGAGATAATGAATGAATGAATGAATGTCTGTGTGAGTGAGTGTGTGCCCAGTGATAGATTGGCGGCACCCTGTCCTTGGGTGTATCTGCCCAGCGCCCAAAACATTCAACACCCCCACCCCCCTCCCATGACCCTAGCAGAGGATTAGGCAGGAGATAATGAATGAATGAATGAATGAATGAATGAATGCGTAACTAAATATATTATACGATATGAATGCCAAAAATATTCCATCAACCCAGAACCAAGCCCGCAGAACAGACTCTGCTGCCCCACATGGTGCAGTTATTCTTTCAGAGGGCTGTTCTCTGGTCAGTTCACACTGTGGCATCACATTTCACTTCGGGGAAACTTCAGTCGCACAGCACAGAGAGGGGCAGCAGGTGCGGAGAGGTGTGTGATCTGATCACTGATGTGGTTGACTCTGCACCACCACCCCGAACCGAACCGAACCGAACAGAACAGAACGTGGAAGGTGCACCCGGTCACGTGACCGCGGCTCGGACACGGCCGATCGCGTGCGGACGCGAGAGAACCAAGGTGATTTATAATTTATGTCTGATTCGTGTAGATCAGCATGACGCTCGGCTTGTTTTACAGTCCGATCTGCACATCGCGCACAGCCGATCTCTGATCTCTGATCAGGGGACCATACACACACAATCAGCATTACTGCAATCACATCAGACATTTCCCCATAAATACACACAGAGATTGGAAATCGATTCACACGAACAATTTAAACATTAGACCGACAAATCGTCATCCAAACCATACCTGGTTCTGGTTACTGGTCCCTCTGTTCAGGTGAATCTTGCATATCTGGTGCAGAACAGACGGACTGGCCGCACATTCTGCGCTTCTGTCTTATTGGAAGCTTTCTTTACACGGGTTGCCAGATTGGGCTGTAAGAAATGGCCAATTAACTTTATAGGATGTTAACGATTTACCTCTTAATAGACTAATGTTGTATAACATCCTAATATTTATCTGTAACATGTCTTTATGGGTGTCTGTTAAAGTGACTATGACTTTAAACAATAGCTAATTATAAAGAACAGGAAATGCGGGGTTAGAATTAATCTGGCAACCCAGATTTCATAAACAGAGCTGACGGAACGAATTCTGAGGTGAAGTTTAAAGGGGAAGAACGAACGACGTGTTAATGTCCAAATAAAACTATGAGGTTTTACTAATAACAATAAGAAATAAATAGTTTTACACGTTATTTAGCAGAGTACGGAGAGAAAAACAGAAAACATAAGGAAAGTCATGTGAAAGTTTGAACTTGACATTTTCATTAGAAGAGCTCACAGTTTCATTCTAAACCACTTGGCACTTTAATTGTGAAGGTTTATTTTATTCATTCATTCATTATCTTCCGCTTTTATCCTCTATTAGGGTCGCGGTGGGGTTCCCCATGCCCATCCAGGGGAGAACGTTTCGGGCGCTGGGCAGATACACCCAGGACAGGGCGCCAACCTATCGCTGGGCACACACTCACTCACTCACTCACTCACTCACACAGACACACTCTACATGGGGCAATTTGGAGAACTCAATTGACTTGATCCATGTTTTTGGACTGTGGGAGGAAACCGGAGAACCCGGAGGAAACCCATACGGACACGGGGAGAACATGGAAACTCCACCCAGATGGGGATTCGAACTGGGAGTCCCTAGCGGTTTATTTTATATAAATAAATGAGAGGAATCATAGGATTTTTTCTGGTTCTAGTGGGAAATGTTTAGACAGTAAAATGTCATCGTGAACTTTAGACTTTTAACTTTACAGCCCACTGGCACTCAGACTATTAATCGAAGCCAGAACATTGTAGCTGTGAGGTGAGAGCGCTGACCTCTAGCATTTTGCTGCCTCCTATAAAATAATGTACCATGAACATCAATCTTATCTTATAAATAAGTGCGAAATTCTGTATGTGTGTGTATGTTCTAAACAAATCAGCACTGCTGCCTCCAGAAAAACAAATGACATCACATAATATTACATTAGGTCATTCTCATATATCTTTTGCTCAATCCCATACTAGAGTTGCGGGGCGGTTCCCTGTGCCCGTCCAGGGGAGAATGTTTCGGACGCTGGGCAGATACTGTACATCCAGGACAGGAGACAAATCAATCAATAGGGGTGATTGTAGCTCAGTGGTTAGAGCATTGGGCCATCAATCTGAAGGTTGGCGGTTCAAATCCCAGGTCCACTGCAGTTACCAGTGTGGGTCCTTGAGCAAGGCCCTTAACCCTCATTGCTCCAGGGGTGTTGTGATGAACCCTGTGCTCACCTTGTAATTCGCTTTGGATAAAGGCGTCTACTAAATGACCGAAATGTAAATGTAATGTAAAAATGGCACACACTCACTCACACAGACACAGATTTGCTCAAGAGCCCCCATTGCCAACTTTTGATGGAGGGTTTGAGCCCCCGACCTAAAGAGTGATTGTCCAACTACCTTAACCCCTGAGCTCACACCTACACCTTAAACAACTATATGCCTTTAGGAGTTTTTTTTAGCTTTTTCGTCACTTCGGGGCACACAGTGGGTTTTGATGAGGCTGCTGTGAAGGAGCTTCAGATATCCGCACACAGTGTGACCTTACAACTGATATTTTGTCTAAACAGTCACACATTTCCATAGTAACACTCCGAACTATGGAGAAATAGCTTCCCAGAAAAGTGAAACACTTTGAAACTTGCAATAAGGGTTGGATTAGAGACCCTGGCTTACTATCTCTGTTCCAGTCCATTCAGAGGTGTTTGATGGGATTAGGGTTGAGGTTTGTGAGGACCAGTCAAGTTCTTAGTGCCTAAGAAAAAAAACATATTATAAGGTAAATAATTATGAAACATTCATTATAGTAGTTATTCATTCATTCATTATCTTCAGCTTTATCCTCTAGAAGGGTCGCGGTGGGGTTCCCCATGCCCATCCAGGGGAGAACGTCTCGGGCGCTGGGCAGATAGACCCAGGACAGTGCGCCAATCCATCACTGGGCATTATAGTAGTTAATTACATAACAAATTATTCCACTTGACTTATTCAAGGTAATATAATGTCTTCCAGTTTAATAAAAACATAAAAATAAAAAGAGAAATTGCATGAATACTGCCCTTGGATATCCAGCCTCCTCCCAGAGGCAGCAGTTCAGCTGATACACATTCCCTTGCAGAGACAAACAGGATACATATGCCGTGTTTTTTTTGCAGATATGCTCCTGGTCCAGCACTCAGCAGCCCAGCAGTTCACACGTTCCGATAGCGAATAAGGAAACCATACAGCAGAGGAAGTGGTGGCTCACAGACTCTACAGCAGGACTTCTCGGTTATTCACATTTAGAGTGGCCGCTCACATCATGATGAAGACCTCCCTGTTGCTCCTGCTAACCCTCGGAGGAGCCGTGAGCCTCAAGATTTGCTCCTTCAACATTCAATCCTTCGGAGAGAGCAAAATCTCCAAGCCTCATGTGCTGGCTGTGATCCTGGAGGTAAGACTGAGTATTGTGTGAGTATTGTTCCATTTTAATATTAAACGCAGTGGACCAAGAATCGTGTTTCGGCACCTTTTTGTAGAAAGTGGCTTTGAGGTTTTAACATGATGTTGCGAGATGTGAGAGTTAGCGAGAAGAAAAGAAGAGATCTGGGAAGGAGACAGTTCATCATTTTTGCAATTGATTTGTGGTAATAAATAATACAATTAATTAATCATAAAAGCGCCTCAACATCGTCATCATGACATTCATAAGAAACGTAGGTTTTATGCCGGTTGCCAGAACATTAGACCAAGTGAGTCAACTCACATGGAACAAAAATATAGTTCCACTTACAGCACACCTGTCTATTTTACTTTGTCCTTACAATAAAAAAAACTGGCTTTCTTTAAAAGAGAAATGAATGTGTACATTAGGTGCCAAAAACTTTTTTTTACTATGATTTTCACAATATAACTATATATTTTGTGTTAATATTCAGCAAAATGTCTGTGTTGGTGTTTTTCAATAACAAAATGTTCATGTTTGCATAAAATAAATAACAAACATTAGTTCATTTTTTACATAATAATTGTAATAACCATATAATAGTAATTATTTCATAGACTGTAACTTCATTTAGTTGAAAAAAATTCATAGTTAAAGTTGCAAGATGTGGACAGTTCAAAAGTTTACAGAATGGGAACCTCGATTAAACACATGAACAAGTTCGAATGACTTGTGATTTTTTGGCTCTGTGTGGTGCAATCATTTGAACGCAGTCTGTTGGAAAGGTGGTGGCGTCAAACAGGAGAGGAGTCTTAAAAGTGTAAGATCAGCTTTACAACACTGCAATCCTTATGAACCAGTTACCCACCCAACCCATGCTACCCTCCCGACCCATGTTACCCTCCCGACCCATGCTACCCTCCCGACCCATGCTACCCTTGCCCACCCGACCCTGCCCGACCCATGCTACCCTCCCGCACCCATGCTACCCTCCCGACCCTCCCGACCCCTTCCGACCCATGCTACCCTTCCCCATGCTACCCTCCCGACCCATGCTACCCTCCCGACCCATGCTACCCTCCCGACCCATGCTACCCTCCCGACCCATGCTACCCTCCCGACCCATGCTACCCACCCGACCCATGCTACCCTCCCGACCCATGCCCTCCCGACCCATGCTACCCTCCCGACCATGCTACCCTCCCGACCCATGCTACCCTCCCGACCCATGTTACCCTCCCTCCACGTTACCCTTCCGACCCATGCTACCCTTCCGACCCATGCTACCCTCCCGACCTATGCCCCCCTCCCGACCTGCTACCCACCCGACCCATGCTACCCTCCTCCCGACCCATGCTACCCCCGACCCATCCCCTCCCTCCACGACCCTTCCGATGCTACCCTTCCGACCCATGCTACCCTCCCGACCCATGTTATCCTCCCGACCCATGCTACCCTCCCGACCCATGCTACCCTCCCGACCCATGCTCCCGACCCCCTCCCGACCCATGCTACCCTCCCGACCCATGCTACCCTCCCGACCCATGCTACCCTCCCGACCCATGCTACCCTCCCGACCCATGCTACCCTCCCGACCCATACCCTCCCGACCCATGCTACCCTCCCGACCCATGCTACCCTCCCGACCCATGCTACCCTCCCGACCCATGCTACCCCCATCCCGACCCATGCTACCCTCCCGACCCATCCCCTCCCGACGCACCCATGTTACCCTCCCGACCCATGCTACCCTCCCGACCCCTCCCGACCCATGTTACCCTCCCAACCCATGTTACCCTCCCAAGACACATGGCAAAACAAACGATATCCCGATGATATTTCGCCTTCTTTTGCAGAGCATCGTCCGCTGTGACATCATGCTCGTCATGGAAATCAAAGATGCAAAAGGAAAAGCCTTTCCTCACCTGATCAGACAACTCAACAGGTACAGAATGGCTCACATACAGGTGTACAGACAGCGTGAAATCACGACTATAAAACGAACAGGTCTGATTTAAAGCTGTGCTTCTGTATATAAACAGTTAACGTTGTTGTTTAATTACAGGAGGTACTCAGGAAAAAGCCCTGAATACAGATACACCATCAGTCAGAGACTGGGACGGAAATCCTATAAGGAGCAGTACGCCTTTATCTACAGGTTATTCATCACCAAATTCAAACAGCGGGTTCGTTCATTCAATGTGATCATATTTTAAGACTCGACTGTTAACTCAGACAGAAGCTGGTCTCGGTGAAGGCGGTTTATCAGTACCCTGACACACAGCATGAAGACGTGGATGCTTTTGCCAGAGAACCTTTAGTCGTGTGGTTTTCCTCTCCAACAACAGGCAAGACATGTCTCTAACTCTAATCAATAAAAAAAAATCAAATAAAAACATTAACCACTCCAGCTCAAAGCTCAAAGAAATCAAGTTAGCACATGATATGAAGAGAAATCCAAACTTAAAAGCCCATTTACACACTTTTAGTGTGTTAGTACTTGATGTTAAAAGTCAATGAGGGTTGAGGGCTTTTCGCAAGGGCCAACTTCAGTAAAGAATTTTAGAATTTAGAATTTGAACCCTTTACTTTCAGATTAATAGCCCAACACATTAACCACTGAGCTACCACACCCACTCTGGTCAAAAAAATCAAGTTTAAATGATTACAGCCACCGTCTAAGTTTACATCTTTAAAGCCTCAATCAATTATCCATTTGTGGACTCTGGGATTAATTTAATATTAGCTCAATTTAATATTGAGCTAACCCTAACCTCTGAGCTTCAAAATATGATTCTGTACTGATTCAGAATCAATTACAGCTACAGACCAGTCAAAAGCTGCGTGTCCAAAAACGTGCTAACACTCACCCTCCTGTCACCTCCATCTCCTCCATTACAGAAGTTAAAGACTTTATCATCATACCCATCCACACAGCTCCTGAATCAGCGGTTAAAGAAATCGACGAGCTGTATGATGTTCACCAACATGTCTTACAACTCTGGAAATCACGGGTGAGAAACGGACCATAGGATTGAGAGAAACTGATTCATGCTTTATTTCATTTAACGATAATCAAGTCCAGCCAAGTTAACAAGGGTGATATGGCAAAAAGTGTGTGACATCACAACTACACGTAAAGCAGAATGTCTACAAAGATTTATAAAGAATTTTGGCTTATTCCTTAAACCACTCCTAGGTTTTATATTCATTCATTCATTCATTCATTATCTCCTGCTTTATCCTCTATTAGGGTCGCGGTGGGGTTCCCCATGCCCATCCAGGGGAGAATGTCTCGGGCGCTGGGCAGATAGACCCAGGACAGGGCGCCAATCTATCACTGGGCACACACTCATTCACACACACTCACTCTATATGGGGTAATTTTGAGAATTCAATTGACTTGATCCATGTTTTTGGACTGTGGGAGGAAACCGGAGAACCCGGAGGAAACCCACGCGGACACGGGGAGAACATGGAAACTCCACCCAGATGGGGATTCGAACCGGGAATCCCTAGTGCTGAGAGATGAACGTGCTAACCACTAAGCCACTGTGCCGCCCAGGTTTAATATTATGTTATTGAAATTTACACATTTGCAATATTTACACATCTTATTTTGCTGACTCAGTCCAAAATCCAAAGACAGGCTGGTCTCCACAGTGGGATCTATACCTGGCGAGCACACACACACTAACACACACACACACACCTTAGGATAGAAACATACATCTGCAGAACTGAATCTGAAACCTGCACACACACACACACTATCTCATTACTGACCCGGCTCAATCCCCCGTTCCTGTTTCACATCCATCATCTCGCCTGATGTTTCTTTTCTCATCAGAACGTCATCATCATGGGGGACTTCAACGCCGGCTGCAGTTACGTTCCCAAGAGGGAGTGGCCTAACATTAGGTTGCGTTCCAACAGCAACTTCCTGTGGCTGAGCGGCGACAAACTGGACACCTCAGTGAAGGAGTCCACCAGATGCGCATATGATCGGTAAGTTGACGCCTTACAGCATCCTCCTGTTTAAATGAACCTCATTCTTACTCTGCAAATCCCCAAAACACATCAGTCCTGCCTTACCATGTCACCAAAACATCCAACCTGTCCCATCCTTCCAATGATCCCAATCCTAATTCTGTCCATCCTCCCTCTCCTGTGCTATGGTCAGAATCACCATCTATAACCATAATCTGTGTCTATACTTGGGACTAAACAATAATTTCATACCATACACAAATAAAGCCCAACACAACATCTCACTCTGTGCAGGGTTGTTCTCTACGGAAACTCGATGATCAAGGCTGTCAGGCCGGAGTCAGTCGAGGTGTATGACTTCAAGAGTCTATTTGGACTTACTGAGCAAGAGGTACATATTACACCCACATTCTGAAAACAGTGCTACCAGTAAAACACCTGGGGTTCTATCTTACACCCTGCGTATGGCGCCTCACGATGCTCATTAATATCTCACACTCCACCAACAGTCCATTCTCAGACCTTCCTCTTGCATCGTTTGCGAGCGTGTGAATATAATTTCCCCGATGGGCGTGGCCGTCTGGAACTGAGGTGTATTCAGGTACATTTCCGGCATATTGCTACCAATGGCGATTGAAAACCCAGGTGCATTGCCAACTGAAAACCCCCTTTCCAAATGTGGACAGTGAGACGTCGGTCGCTATCTGGTTGGGTGGTGAATCATCAACACAGATGCATGTCTAACGCCACAGAACCCTGAAAGCAACTGAACGCTATTAAATCTGACTGCATTTGTACAGAGAATGCAGATCCATAGTCTAGTCCATTCACGGAAACATGGAGAACCTCGTGGTCCAGCTAGCTACACCGCTTAAATAGCAATCCGCCAAAGTCAGAGTGCCACTGGGCTGTTAAAGGGAATGGGTAAAGGGACACGCTGGTTGATTTATTGCAGGTTACAACATGTTAAAACACACCCATGAACAATTAAGGGAATTAGGACATGATAGGCATACTTTTGCTGTTGTTACGAACGCACACACTGACACACCCTAAACCAAGCTGTGTTATGCGTGGTTGACTGCTCGCTAAAAATCACTGACATGGGGCCCCGTGTTGGCTTTTTTTATATAAACTTTAACTGTCTAAAAATATATACACACAGGGTGAAGTGAAAGTAAAGTAAATATACAAGTTAAACATAAACTTTCACAGGTGGCACGCTGGCTTAGTGGTTAACATGTTCTCCTCTCAGCGTTAGAATCGAATCCCAGGTTCGAATCCCAATCTGGGTGGAGTTTCCATGTCCTCCCCGTGTTCGCGTGGGTTTCCTCCCACAGTCCAAAAACATGGATCAACGTCAATTGAATGCTCCAAATTGCCCCATATAGAGTGTGTGTGTGTGTGTGTGAGTTAGTGAGTGTGTAACTCACTGTCCTGGCTGTATCTGCCCAGCGCCCGAAACGTTCTCCCCTGGTGAGGATGGGGAACCCCCTTGTGACCCTAGTAGAGGATAAAGCTGAAGACAATGGATGAATAAACTATCATACATGTTATGGTTTTTCACTTTTCTTATAATTCTGTTAATAAACACCATATCTTCATCTTCTCTTCAGGCTTTGGCTGTGAGTGACCACTTCCCCATTTGCTTTACGATTAACAAATCAAGAAGATCCGGTTAATGACCGAAGCATCCAAGATGCATTGGAGGTGCAGTCTTAAATCAGTGGCATCGTTAACAAATTCATCTCATATTTTGATTTAAAACACCTTTTTTATTTGCCTTTCAAATAAACAACATGAACTAAAACTACTGAAGACGCATCTCTTTAACAAATACCTATTGTAAAAAAAAAAAAATAAATAAAAAAAAAAGGGTTCAGGGTTGATAAATTTACAGTGTAGTTGGTTTTCTGCATGGCTTCTGACTTATGGTGTTCTCATTTGTAAGTCGCTTTGGATAAAAGCGTCTGCTAAATGACTAAATGTAAATGTAAAACATAAAAGGCTTTGATATTACCTGTTAATTATAAACCTGACGACTGCTGATGTGTTTGCTGGTCACTAAGAGACAGTGTGTGTTATCATACACTTATTTCTTTGATCACACCCTTTAAATAATCAATGCATAACCGTGTGTATCCATCCAAATCCTATTAAAGAACTTGAGAGAACATTTCTTTGCTGTGCATGAATAAGATTTGGGTTTTGCAGAATGTCATTAACATCCCTGTGGTTCCTTCAGTTCCATTATTTTTAAAAAAGAAGTACATTTCCAGAAAAGATATTTTTATTTTAATTCTATAAGGAGTATTTCCAAAATGCTCTTGGGTCTTCATGGGGAACGGGGTTACCCTAGTCTGTCAGTCGCAGACGGGATATTAAAGACACCATTCCTGGCATAGAAATTGCTCCTTACGACCCCTGCTCTTCCATTAGCTGGCAATTTGTAGTTACACTCAAAGTCACCTGCGAAAGCAGATAGACTTCACTAACATCACGCAGTTATATAGATTCACATGAAAACATAGTTCACGTACCTTCTCACGTTTCCCACCAATGATACCACCTTGATGCCACTTTAAAAACAGAATAAAGCATGTTTAATGATGTCCTTACCTAATCTCCATCCGTATTCCCACGAGGACACGACGGGATAGTCAAACTTCTCTTCCGGATTCTTCTGAATGCGTCTCTTCAGGTACAAACTGCGTCCTTTGCCTTCCTTCGAAATGCCTTGATACAGAGTCTCTCTGGACTGAGGGCTGACCGGACGCATCAAAGGAACATCCTCGAGAACGGGTTGAGGTACCGGGTCCACCTTCTTCCGGGGTTGTATTACAGGGGGTAGAGTGATTTTGGAGTCCGTTGGGGGATTAACGTTGGGTTTAAAGGTGTCCCTGGTTTGGGATCTGAGCTGGGTAAATTTGACGGGATAGTCCTTTGCGTATTTCATCTTCCAGGTGAGTCGTGTGTAAGCCTCTTTCATGATCATCTCCCGGTAGCGGTTCTGGTTCTGGGTGGTCAGCAGGGTTCTCATCCTCGCGCTGCGTTGTTGCAGAGAAACTCGGAGTTAATGCTCACCCCTTTGATCTGCGCTGGTTAAAGAGCAACGCGAGTGGCATGGAAACCCCAGAGCAGTTAGTCATTCAGGCTCTGCCCAGGGTCGCCCAATCAGGGGCCTGTTCGCAGAGGGATAACACTGAGGGGTAACTGTGTATGAACAGACACACAGAAGAGTGCTGACAGGAAGAGAGCTGGCAGAGCACCAGCCTGCAGGTGAACGAACGTCCACAAAGGTCACGGGGGATGGGGGGGGGGGGCATCATTGGGTAACAAACACACACACATACATACATAAAAACACACATTCACTAAAATGATCAAACAAAATCACTCGTGTTCGATCATGTGTGTACATGCACACCCACACATCTACATATATACACACACAAATCAAACAAGATCAAACACAATTCAACAAATACATATATACACACATATACATGTTTAAACATTCAAGGACGCATGCATAAATACATATATATATATACACACACACACACACACACACACACACACACACACGTGTGCGTGCAGTCTGTCTCTTACAATGCAAACACACACTTTCGTCTCTCTAACTTGGAATCAAAGGCTTCTTGCCAAAAGGGTGAGAGCAGAAACCACTGCACCCCCGCGCTGCCTTCTCTATGTATATTACAATCTAAATCTCATGCATCAGCCCTTTAACCCTCATTGGTTCAGAGGTGGCTTAGTGGTTAGCATGTTCTCATCTCAGCACTAGGGATTCCCGGTTCGAATCCCCATCTGGGTGGAGTTTCCATGTTCCCCCCGTGTCTGCGTAGGTTTCCTCCGGGTTCTCTGGTTTCCTCTCACAGTCCAAAAACATGGATCAAGTCAATTCATTCATTCTTCATTCATTATCTCCCGCTTTAATCCTCTATTAGGGTCGCGGTGGGGTTCCCCATGTCCATCCAGGGGAGAACGTCTCGGGCGCTGGGCAGATAGACCCAGAACAGGGCGCCAATCCATCGCTGGGCAGGATCAAGTCAATTGAGTTCTCCAAATTTCCCCATATAGAGTGTGTATGCGTTCGTGTAGAGTGAGTGTGTGTGAGTGAGTGTGTGCCCAGCGATAGATTGGCGTCCTGTCCTGGGTGTATCTTTCCAGCACCCGAAACATTCTCCCCTGGATGGGCATGGGGAACTCCACCGCGACCCGAATATAGGATAAAGCGGAAGATAATGAATGAATGAATGAATGGTTCAGAGGTGCTGCATCACTGCTGACCCTGCGCTCTGACCCCCACCATCTGTCTGGGAGACTCTAAATCCATCCATCCATCCATTATCTTTCCACTTTATCCTCTATTAGGGTCACGGGGGGTTCACCATGCCCATCCAGGGGAGAATGGGCACTAGGCAGATACACCCAGGACAGGGCGCCAATGTATCGCTGGGCACACACTCACTCACACAGAAACACACACAAAGACACACTATATGGGGCAATTTGGCGAATTCAGTTGACCTTGTTCCATGTTTTTGGCCTGTGGGAGAAAACCGGAGAACCTGGTGGAAACCCACGTGGACATGGGGAGAACATGGAAACTCCACCCAGATTGAGCTTCGAACCGGGAATCCCCAACGCTGAGAGGAGAACATGCCAACCACTAAGCCCATACTCTAAATCACTTTGGATAAAAGCAACTGCAAAAGGACAACGTAATGTGACGTTTTCACGCATTTGTCCATGTGTGCTGTTATAGAATATAATATATAGCATTAAATATACATTGCAAGCTGTTTCTGCTCACAAGACCCAATTTTAATAAAAATAAATTAATAAAAATAATAATAATAATTCATTCATTCATTATCTTCCGCTTTATCCTCTATTAGGGTTGCGGTGGGGTTCCTCATGCCCATCCAGGGGAGAACGTCTCGGGTGCTGGGCAGATAAACCCAGGACAGGACGCCAATCCATCGCTGGGCACGCACTCACTCACACACACACACACACACACACACACACACACTCTATATGGGGCAATTTTGAGAATTCAATTGACTTGATCCATGTTTTTGGACTGTGGGAGGAAACCGGAGAACCCGGAGGAAACCCACGCGGACATGGGGAGAACATGGAAACTCCACCCAGATGGGGATTTGAACCGGGAATCCCTAGAGCTGAGAGGCGAACGTACTGCAATAATAATAATAATAATAATAATGCATTTTATTTATAAATGCCACCTTTCAGGGCACTCAAAGACACCTTACAAAAGTTAAAAGGGACACAATATAAAAGGGGATAAAATAAAATAAAAAAAAAATTTTAATAAACAAATGCAGTTTTCATATTTGCCCAAATGATGGCAGTGTCATTCTTCGTATACAGTACATACCCCTCTCATTCAGGCTGATCACAGACAGCCTACAATTCCATTCCAGCCCACGAAGAATGACACCCAAATGCCGTCATGCCCCGAAATGATTAAAAGCTTATTACCAAAATAACATATTGATCCAATAAGACATTTTATTCTTCAGCATGAATCTTCTGTCCATGCCGTCTCAAGTAAGAAGCCCTGGTTCAGCAGACAATGCAGCAGAATCATGCTGACACGGCAAAAGACAAAGGATTCTATATTTATTTTTGCATGGTGCAGCACATTTGGACCTCACAGCCGCAGCATGAAGCTGTATTTCCAAAGCAAACAAGTTTAGAAATGCTTCAGTAGAAAACTTCATACTGTGAGCTGCTAAACATGATTATTAATCACAGACCGGGTTGGTGGGGCATGGAGGAACTATTCTGCGACACAAGGACTTAGAGAAGGACGTACAACTTCGGCGATCGATTTAAACAAAGGGCCCAATTTTAGCGATCTTCAGCGCGTCAGGGTACATCTGCGATCGTAACCACAGGAAAAGACACAAAACACGCAAATGCCAAGTACTAATCCCCTTAATTCTTCATAGGTGCGTTTTGGGCCTGACATGATAAACCACATGCCGTTCCTTTAAAAGCACATGGCACTCTGACTTTGGCGGATTGCTATTTGAGCAACCTGGACTCGCTGCCCCATGAGGTTCTCCATGTTCCTGGGAATGGAGAACCCATTGTATAATATAGACTATGGATCTTGTTAGGATCGTTTGATTTTGAAAAAGGCAGAAAGAACGAGCCTATGCGAAAATGGTCGCCTCAACTCATTTATTGAGGACAAAGAAAACTTCATGGACACCGTCAGTAACTCACGCTGGCCAGCGGGTCTGCCATCCTCAGCGTTCCGATGCTGTCTGCCTCCGGGTCTGAGTGAAAGTGCCTCCCGCAGTGTTTACCTGGGTATATATCCGTTACGTCTAGTTCCCGCCCCTTAACTGCTTAAGCCAATCACAAATTACCGCCCTAGGGTTTAAATCAGCCAATCCAAGACCAGCATTTTGGTTCAAATTAGAGCTGTGCGATACCAAGAATTTTGGTATCGATCCCATACCAAGTAAATACAGGGCCAATATCGCGATATTCGATACCGATACTTTTTAATATTTAAGCTTCATTGATCCAAAAGACCTAGTATAGAATTTCCCCAAACATTGTAGGTGACAACAAAATAATGTATCCCAATCAACATCTTTGTTTTATTACTGTTCCATTGTTTCTAAACAAAGTTTGCTTTAACGTGAGGAAAATATATATTTTTGAGGTACAAAAGGAGAAACGACAATACAAATATAAAGTAAAAATGCTCCCCTCACTAGACAGTTTTTTCTTTCTTTGTTTCTTTTTTTCAAATAGAATTGTTCTTAGGCAAAACAATAAAAAAGGAATTTTCACACACAAAAAACTTGAGTATCGATCTTTTTACGCAAGTATTGTTCAATACCAATACCAGCGTTGGTATCGATATTATCGATATTTGTATCGATCCGCACAGCTCTAGTTTGAATGCAAACTTTCGCCATTTTGAGACTCTTATGTGCACGCAATTTTAAATTCCTGACAATCTGCATTCATATAATAGTCAGATTTAATAGCGGTCAGTTGGTTTCAGCGTTCAGTGGCATTGCACAGCGATTAGAGATGGCGACCGACGCCTGACTGTCCACGTCTGGAGATGTTGTTTTCAGTCGGCGGTGCATCTGGGTTTTTCGTTGCCATGGTTGTTGTATAGCAGAAATGTACCTGAGCACACCTCATTTGGAGACGGCCACGCCCATCGTGGGAGATATACTGAAACGCATATACTGACACGATACTTCTGTTTCTTTTGAGGTGTGACCGGCTTCCTGGAGATCTTCATCCATGGCTCTGCTGACGAATACTGGATGGAACCTGAATATTAATTAGACTGGTTGTCCTGCCGGTGGCACGGTGGCTTAGTGGTTAGCACGTTCGCCTCTCAGGGCTAGGGATTCCCGGTTCGAATCCCCATCTGGGTGGAGTTTCCACGTTCTCCCGGTGTCTGCGTGGGTTTCCTCCGGGTTCTCCGGTTTCCTTCCACAGTCCAAAAACATGGATCAAATCAATTGAATTCTTAAAATTGCCCCATATAGAGTGTGTCTGTGTGAGTGAGTGAGTGTGTGCCCAGCGATGGATTGGCGCCCTGTCCTGGGTGTATCTGCCCAGCGCCCAAGACGTTCTCCCCTGGATGGGCATGGGGAATCCCAACGTGAACCTAATAGAGGATAATGCGGGAGATAATGAATGAATGAATGGTTGTCCTGCAGGACGCCCTTAATGGACTCACATATAGTTCTCCAGTTGTTAGGTTTTCCATTTGTTAAATATCTGGACATGGCTGTCCTACACTGTTGTCGCTCAAGAAGGACGAGTCCCCCACTGAGTCTTGGTCCTCCCAAGGTTTCTTCCTTAAATCACAACATAAAAGGGAGTTTTTCCTTGCCACTGTCGCTTTGGCTTGCTCTTTGGGGGTTTAAAGGCTTTTCATTCTGTAAAGCTGCTTTGTGACGATGTACTGTTGTAAAAAGCGAGATAAATAAATTACTTGAACTTGTCTGACTGTCCACGTCTGGAGAGGTTGTTTTCAGTCGGTGGTGCATCTGGGTTTTTCGTTGCCATGGTTGTTATATACCAGAAATGTACCTGGGCACACCTCATTTTGAGAAGCCACGCCCATCGTGGGAGATATACTGACACGCAGGGTTGCTATTTAAATGACGTGTGTCATTTCTGCGGGGTGAAAGTATCACAACTCGGAGGATTAATTGTAGGATTAATTAATCGCATTAAATCTACAACACACTTAATTTCCGAAAATCTTTATTCCAGTTACTTTCATTTCCAAATGTACATTTCCAGCCCTATAATTCACATTAAGGCACCCAGGCTAGTAGTAAAGTTATAGCTAAGCACTGTTACTTTAAGCCATTAATAAAGTATTTTATCAAAATTGGAAGCAAAACGAGATGAATGAATACAGACGAATCCTAAAACACCCCCTAAATCGGTCAATGCGACTCCTCTGTGGCGTGAAGGCGGAGTGAATCCCATTATACCATAAAAGACGAAATACTGTGTAAAGAAGAAAATCGGGTGTCAAACAGAGTCCAACCTAAAACCCTCGAGCGTGGAATGGAAGCTCCGCCTCTCTTCACGTTTCCCTAGATATTTCTGAACGCACCACGAATACATACATCTAACACAACGACCCAGAACGAGCAGAGGAGAGATTCTGAAGTGGTTCGATAGACGTCTGCCGCTGCGGAGGCCTCAACATGTAAACATCGCAGTAGTTCATTTAAAACAGTAATGGAAACGGACGGCGGTCCTTAAAAAGCGAACAGTATCAGTAGTTAATAATGTAGAGGAATGAACTCGTCTGTCTCTAAGACCTACCTCTTTATCTACGCTCCTCCTCCTCATCCTCCTCATTAAGAAAATTAACAGGTTACAGTGGTAAAAAAAAAAAAAGAAACAGCAATAACAAAGGGACTGCAGCTGCATCACCAGAGTCATTTACAAAATACAATCAGGTGCAATCCATCACTGATGCTGGACGTGGGTTTCTCATCTCAGGATTAAGGAACCGTCACGTGGAACGGGGAACCTGGAATGTGATCCTCACCCCACTTGACCGCTAACAGATAGGTGCCGGGTTCCTTTAAGATGTAGCTGATGTCGTACTTCATGCTGCCCGTGTGCTTCACCTTGATCTCCTCACAAGGCGTCTGAGGACCGAGAACCCCAACCAGCAGCATGTTCTTCCCTGTTAGATACGACAAGCCAATGTTAACACATACACACACACAAGTGGAGTTTGCATGTTCTCTTCACATCTGCAGTGCCGGTGCTGGTGTTGGTTTCTGTACAGAATGAACTTGAGATCCCAATGAAACTCAAGTTTAAGGACCACATATGAAATGCAAACCCCAGCAGAAACACACTCCACATGTTTTCGTTGGCCTGCTCTGTAGTGTTTTGTGGTCATCCCTTGGAAATGTATTTGCTACAGATGTGCACGTCTCCATGACTTCACCTTCACTGACTTCACCAAAAGTAATCAATAAGACCGAATGGAAATTCAAATCCAAACGACAAGCATTTAACACCGAGAAGTTCTGTTTTCGGCCCACTTTCTTTTAAATAAATCAAAATGTCTTACTGTGGGATCCAAATGATGCGAATAATTGTTTAAGTACATAAGTCACACATGGATCAGCTCACATGCACTACTAAATCACTGCAAGACGCTTCGAGGTCCTGGGTCCGAGTCCAGGTTGAGACGAACAACGGTCCCTTCTATGTGGATTCTGCACGTCGTCCAGGACCATCACAGAACAGGTATCATTAGGGTGGTGGATTGTTTATTGTCAGTTCTGCAGTGACACTGATGCAGTGAGTGGGCTCAGTGACACTGCTGGGATAGGAATAATGCACTCACTAAATAACCCCTGCTCTGTGGTGGTACTAATGGGGTCCTGGCCATTAGTACAGAGTACATAGTATGTACCGTAGAACAAAAACAGATGGACTACAGTCTGGAATTGTAGAACTACAAAGTCCATCTTTACAGTAAATGGAACTGAGAACATGGAGAATAAGTGAAGTAGAAAGTGGACGTGTCCAAACTTGTGACTGATGCTGTATTAATAAAATGCAGTAATAGAAACAATAAACTGGAATATCAACGGGGCGGCACGGTGGCTTAGTGATAAGCATGTTCTCCTCTCAGCGCTAGGGATTCCCGGTTTGAATCCCCATCTGGGTGGAGTTTTCCTCCCACAGTCCAAAAACATGGCTCAAGGTCAGTTGAATTGTCCAAATTGCCCCATATAGAGTGTGTCTGTGTGAGTGAGTGTGTGCCCAGCGATAGATTGGCGCCCTGTCCGGGGTGTATCCGCCCAGCGCCCGAAACGTTTTCCCCTGGATGGGCATGGGGAACCCCCCAGCGACCCTAATATAGGATAAAGCGGAAGATAATGAACGAAAATGAATGGAAAATCAACAGAACCCTGCAAATCCACAAAACGGGAGCCGATCTGTAAGACTGCAGGTAGAGTTCTGAGTCTCAAGTGACTGAAGGTCAGATGAATAAAACATTTTCCACCAATCAAGAAACCGGAGACATTTTCATTCAGTGCTGCATTAAGTGCGGATCAATTATTCAACAGAACTATTTCAGACCCACTCCGAGGTTCTCATGTACCTGCTTTGCTGCAGTCCACGCTGAAGCTGGCCGTCTTCTCCACCGACGCCGTGCTCAAGCCTGGGCCCCAACTGGTCACCTTACTGGCATCAGAGGCCCCTCTGAGTATAGCACTCATTGGATCCACCATAAGAGTGGAGGTCTCATTGGCATTGGTCACATTCACAAGCCGCTGACCTAAAAGTGAAGAAACAACACCACACGATATTTAAAAAGTTCAGTCACTGGTTTAGTTGTTAAACAGAAAGTATGTCAGTGACAGAAAATATATATTATTTTGAAAATCTTTTAGTTCTTTGGGTCCCCCAATGAGCGCTGTCCCATACCAGTCACTTTAGCCTTGAAGGGACTGCCTGAGATTTGGTTGGGACCGCCATATTTGATTCTGATAAGGTAGGTTCCAGGAGCCATGGGTGTATAATGCACCCTGTAGCCCTCAGGACACTCCTGACACTCCATCTTCACTTTTGACGGCCCTTCCACAGTCACAGCCAGCGAGCCAGGTCCTGCTTTAGTCGTGTTAATGATGAACTCAGCCTGGTTTCCTGAATACAGAAAGTAAAGTTTCACTTTCCATGAATATACATTTGCTTATAATACTGACTCATGAGGTATGACTGATTGGAAGCATGGAATAATCCACCCTAAACCCAGAGAAAACCCACAGGAAAACATGTAAACTCCACCCAGATCCTGAGAGGTGGTTGTGATAACCACTACACCACCTGCGAGGATGAGCATATTAAATTCAATTGCTGATTTCTAACCTGTGGTTCCTCGCTCCAGACCAGAACCATAGGCAGTAACAAGACCGGCATCTCCTCCTTGTCCTGGCTCCCCAACTCTCACCTGGAATGGGCTGCCAGGAATGTGGGTGCCATTAAACTTGACATCAATAGTGTAAATTCCGTTCTCCCGTGGGATGAACCGAATGGCATATTTGTCTAGAGAAAGACAACGAAAGAAAAAAATACTAAAGTAAGGCAACATGCAGCATTAAAAAAAAAAAAAAAAAAAAAAAAACAGCACTGTCTATAACCAGAGCAAAATGACCAATGATATAAAAAGACCACCAGGTGCTTGGCTCCTTAACAGGACAAACTTGGATTGTTAGTTTGGCCAGAACAACCCAAGTTCAATCCAAGCTGTCAAAATCCATATACAAATTTCTAGTCGCTCATCTATTTTGGCCGGTAATAAGAGTTCTAGAGTCTTACCCTGTTCCAGTTTCGAAACCACACAGTCCTCGAGTGCACCGGAAGGACTGTGCACTTTGGCGTCGATGCTGCCCTGAGCACCGTTCAGACGCACGGCAAACGAAGACGGCTGGTTCACCTTGAGGCCCGACTCCTGAAGCAACACAATACAAACCGAATCACACCCCGCACCCACCCAACATCAACAGGTACATACATCACAGTCAACAAGTCAAGCGTCAGTGGGTCATTAGGACCTCTGTATCTAAATGAGATATTGTGGGTATAGAGTTTCACTTCATTCCAATAGATGGCAGCGCTGTAGTGAAGTGGGAATATATACGAATCACCAAACTGGGTTGGACAGTGGTGCCTCAACCACCTTTTGCCTCTTTGGACTTCCAATTCTTTTGTCCTTTTAAAGGTGCATCCCATAAGAAATACTTTCATGAGGAGTTCAATTCATTTAGCTTAAAATTATACGAGAGCTGGTGGAAAATACTCTGCCGTCAAGGACGTACAAGTCAATGGAGAACTGTTCTTAAAATTTGTCCATATAGTCGGAACACCAATTTAACTTTTCACCAAATTTCAGCTGTTTTAAATATATACATTCCGAGATATTGAAAGTTTGATAATTACTTTTCGAACAACCCTCATAATTAAATGCATATAAAGTAATAAAGTATTGCTTTAGGTTTTTAGAAGTAACATTCAGCAAACCGTTTAGTAATAAAAAAGTTAAATTAAAAAGTTTTTACCTGAACTCACAAAATCAGCTAAAGTAAAAGAGAGAGAACCACCTTCTATAATGTTCTGCTTTTTGGGAATGGGATGAGATGAGAACTACAAATGTTTTCTACACACGATGGAGGACATGGGGGCAGAAAAAGTTGGTGGTATTCCTCTCTCTTCACTTTAGACTGAACTATGGTGAGTTTTAAAGAAGAATGTTGTATATCTGTTAAGAGCCTTTAACTGAAACACGAGAGAAACATCCAAAAACCCACAGAAGCTCACGATGTCCAGCAGCTGGTCAAAGCAGGGTCAACCTTCCAATTCCACCCAGATCAAAAGCATTCAAACTGCTCCTACACTCCACCAAATTCTAATCTGATTTTTATTTAGCTCACGGGACTTTAATTGGCTCACGGGACGATACCCCGTGCCCATTCAGAACCCCCTCCATCATGTTCTGTGGTAAAAAAAAATGTTTGGAACCTGATGCGTCTTCTTCTATATACATTCAGCCGTCATAATGCTGATATTGCTACATATAAACTAACTTTGATATTTTTGTTAGATTCCAATAAGCTACACTGCAGTAGGTGGCGCTATAGAGGTCACATCATGATGATTTGTCTTTGTTTTTTTTGAGTAATTCGTAAAGAGTAATGTAACTGTACAAAAACAAAGCTACACGTAGCTATATAAGCATAATGGGTATTAAACCAAGGGCGGCGCGGTGGCTTAGTGGTTTAGCATGTTCTCCTCTTAGCACTAGGGATTCCCGGTTCGAATCCCAATCTGGGTGGAGTTTCCATGTTCTCCCTGTGTCCACGGGGTTTCCTCCGGGTTCCCCCCACAGTCCAAAAACAAGGATCAAGGTCAATTGAATTCTCCAAATTGCCCCATATAGAGCGCGTCTGTCCCTGAAACGTTCTCCCCTGGATGGGCATGGGGAACCCCCCTGCGACCCTAGTAGACGTTAAAGCTGAAGATAATGAATGGATGGATGGTTTTAAGCCACCTAATTTAGAAAATCTAAAACATCAGGTTCTAAAGAATTTTTTTTACCTCAGAACGTGATGCAGATGATATTTTGAAACTTTCACCTGAACTTAAAGTGCTAAATATGGATGTAACTAACACGGTTCTGTGAGGTGAATGAGGTAGATAATGCATCACCATGCTGACGGGATGTTCTGAGGTAGATATTGACAGTTAATAGAATCTTTGCTTGTATTTTTTATCTAGAATCTTTGCTCATTTTTTAGGTTTAAAGCTCTGATGTTTGAGGAAAAGCAACACCTCAGTCCATTAACCTCAGCAACACCTCAGTGAGTTAAGACAGATTTGGTGTAAAATGGCGGGAAAACTCTTTTCATTTAGAAGATTGGGTTCTGTCGTCGTAACTCGTTAACTTGTCGTAACTTGTTAATTAACTGAAGTCATTACTGTTAGATCTACAGATATATAACTGATTAGTAGAAAACTTTTCTGAGGTTGAACCCTGTTGAAAAGCTGCGGACAGGCTCGGACGTGGGGATGTTTCCTCGTGTCTCACCTGAAGACTGGTAACAGTGAGGCGACGGGCATCGTCCACGGGCGCACACACGGGAACGAGGTAGGGGCTTTCGGGAATGTGCTGGTCATTAAACTTCACAGACACTTCGTAATCGCCTGCAAAGAGACACAAACCGATTCCATGTTCAGTTTCAGAACGTGAGGGATCATAGCGGTCGCGGTTACGATGCTCACCCGGTTCCTGAGCCACATAAGTGACGCCACAGGATCCGTCCTTTCGGTCTTCGAAAGAGATTTCAGCTCGACTCGGTCCTTCCACAGCGATGGACAATCCCCCGGCACCGGCCTCACGCGTCCAGATACTGAAATCGGCTACGACGGGGGGGCAAAAACAGGAATTCAACCCCTAAAATTTATTTTATTTCCCTAAAATCAATTTCCTCCATCCATCCATCCATCCATTCATTATCTTCCGCTTTATCTTCTACTAGGGTCATGGGGGGGTTCCCCATGCTCATCCAGAGGAGAACGTTTCGGGCGCTGGGCAGATACACCCAGGACATGGTGCCATCTATCGCTGGGCACACACTCACTCACACAGACACACTCCATATGGGGCAATTTGGAGAACTCAATTGACCTTGAGACATGTTTTTGGACTGTGGGAGGAAACCCACGCGGACACGGGGAGAACATGCAAACTCCACCCAGATTGGGATTCGAACCGGGAACCCCTAGTGCTGAGAGGAGAACCTGCTAACCACTAAACCACCATGCCGCCCTACATAACCTTATTATTAATATTCATTCATCCATTATCTTCCGCTTTATCCTCTATTAGGGTCGCGGGGGGGGTTCTCCATGTCCATCCAGGGGAGAACGTTTCGGGCGCTGGGCAGATACACCCAGGACAGGGCGCCAATCTATCGCTGGGCACACACTCACTTACAAAGACTCTATACGGGGCAATTTGGAGAACTCAATTGACTTGTTCCATGTTTTTGGACTGTGGGAGGAAACCGGAGAACCCGGAGGAAACCCATGCGGACACGGGGAGAACATGGAAACTCCACCCAGATTGGGATTCGAACCATGAATCCCCAGCGCTGAGAGGAGAACATGCTAACCACTAAACCACCCTACATAAGCTTATTATTAATATAATTAATTTATTTACATATTATTATTATTATTATTATCATCATTAGGTCACATGTTTCATGATTTCAGGTTTGGCGTCTGTAAGCAAGAAGCAATTTGTAAATACCTGGCACCCCGAGCTCCGCTCTCTCCAGCCCGGGACCTCCTGCCCTGACTTTCTGTGCCCCTCCTTCACCCAGGGGGCCGACAGTAAACTGGAAGGGGCTGCCGGGGATGTGCTGCCCTCGGTACTTTACGTTCACAGTGTGCACGCCCATCTCATGCGGCACGAAGCGCACGCAGTAGGTGTGGTTTCCCACGGCGACGATCTCGGCGGGTTCGGTGGAACCGGAGGGGCTCACTACCTGAGCCGACACGTCGTGGACATCGATCTCTTCAAGAGAGAAAAGAAGAGGAGGAGGAAGTGAAGCGGGGATTGTATCGTGTTACACATTGTGAGATTTGGCATGTTCACCCAGTCATTAACTGATCTGAGACACTGAGCAGAGAGTCCAGCAAAATAAAAACAAAAATTAAGCTTATAAATTAAATTAAGCCAGTGCTTCTCAAATAGTGGGGCACGCCCCCCTGGGGGGGCGCAGTGCGGTGCCTGGGGGGGGGGGGTGCATAACAAGATATCACAGAGCAAGTGATATTAAGTGTACTGAACAAACCCTCAAGAGACAACATGGACAAATGTTTAACAGGGATGAGGAGGACATAATAAGACCAATAAAAGTCAACTGAAAACTAAAACGAGGAAATGTGTCGAAGTGTATGTAGCGCCTGGCTTGTCTTCTGTGTCTTAAAATGTTGGCAGCGGACAGCGTGAAGCCAAATAGATGAAGGTGTCACTTAAAGACATTACACCCCGATCACGCTGATAACCCGCTTGAGTTTTTTAATCGTAAACGTGACGCGTAGAGCCAGCAGTCATCCCGCTTTATGAAATTACATCAGAAAAGCTGTGCGCTGAAAAACGGGCGCGTTGGAGACATTAGTTCTGACTTCATTTTGATAAAAAAAAATCTTAATAAAAACAGCACAAAATAAATAAATAAAACAGCACAAATCGTTGTTTTCATTTTAGTTTTGAAGGTAAAAGTGTTAATAAATTGTGCTCCTGAATTAATGTTGCTGATGAATTTGAATTTATTGATTTTATTTCATTTAATTTTTCAGTATCAAATGCCAGTCAGTTCAAAAATGTTTCACGTTTAAATAAGGATTTCATTCGTTTCTGTTACAAACTAAAAAACAAAGTTAGTAAAATTATTCTTTATTCTAAGTTGATCTATATTTCTTTCTTTTTTGTTTTCTTTATTGTTAATGAGACATTGTTATAAGAAAGTTATAAGAAAGCAAAAAGTTTTCCCGGGGGGGGGCTTAACAGAAAATAATTGAGAATCACTGAATTAAGCGCAAAATCTTTAAAACCAAGTACAAAGGATGTACACATTCACTGGCCACTCTATTAGAGACACCTCGTTGTCCATAATATCAGCTCCACTTACTATATCGATGGACTTTGTAGTTTTAGAATAGCAGACTGTAGTCCATCTGATTCTCTACAGACTTTGTTAGTCCTTCTTTAATTTCCGATTTATCGGCCTGGAGCTCAAGTGCAGGAATTCCTTGGGTGGTGAATGATTCTCAGCACTGCAAAGACACTAAACGTGGTGGTGTACTAGTGTCTGTTGCACCTCAGCTGCAGTAGACTGAGAATAAGCCACCAACAGGGCCGCACCGATGAGTCTATAAGGTGGAGTAATAAGGTGGCTGTGTCTAATGAAGTACACATTGAGTCTACAGTGTTCAAAACATTCATTCCACCTTAAATAAAAGGTGGAACGTCAGGATTTTGGGGGGCAATACACATGCACAGTGACACGACTCATGCTGCAAACAAAGCAAGCGCTTTTCTGCCAACCTCTTGGTCCTGCATGCCCAGCGTTTCGAACGCACCCTCCAGCCCACAGGGCTTTGTCAGGGGCGCCGTGCCCGTCCCGAGGAGCCTCACTGACTCCACGGTGACGCTCCTGATCCGCAAACTCTGTGGCGAGCGAAAGGGTTTCCGGCCGAGCCAGATACGACAGGAAGAGTGGTACACTCTGAGCGTAAGACGTTCCCGGGCCAGAGCCAGGAGGAACCATGTGACTACAGGAGAAGACAGAGAAACAGAAAGAGAAGAGGAACGGGAAGAGGAGGTGAAGAACGGGAGCAGACAGGAGAGGAGGAACAGCACAGGAGGAGAAACGAGCGGCGGAACCAACCGGCTGGAACACGTTCTGTAAGTGAGACGGAACCTGCAGAGCATCGAGCTGCACACAGTCTGATACAGTTACAGAAACTGATTTCTGATTGTGTGTGTGTTCATGTATAGTATGGTATAGTACACTATAGTATAGTATAGAAGTAGTAAAGTACAGTATAGTATAGTAAAGTACAGTATAGTAAAGTATGATATAATATAATAATATAATAATAATAAAAAAACACTATACACTCTCTCATATAATATACACACACAATGCTAATAGTAAACTGAGACACTATAATACACACACACACTCACTCCCATACATACACACTCTCTCATGTACATGCACACTTCACACACACACACACACACACACACACACACACACACACTCATGCTCTCGCAAGCCCGCACACTGAGACACTCATGCTCTCACATGCATGCGAGGGCACCCTGACACTTAAGCTCTTGTGAGCACGCACGCTGAGACACTCGCACTCTCGCAAGCACGCACACAGAGACACTCGCGCTCTCGCAAGCACGCACACGGAGACACTCGCGCTTTTGCAAGCACGCACGCTGAGACACTCGCGCTCTCGCAAGCACGCACGCTGAGACACTCGCGCTCTCGCAAGCACGCATGCTGAGACACTTGCGCTCTCGCAAGCACGCACACTGAGACACTTGCGCTCTCGCAAGCACGCACACTGAGACACTCACGCTCGCGTAAGCACGCACACAGACACTCGCAAGCACACTGAGACACTCAAGCTCTCGCATGTGAGGGCACGCTGACACTTATGCTCTCGCGAGCACGCACGCTGAGACACTGACGCTCTCACAAGCATGCATGCTGACACACTCGTGCTCTCGCAAGCACTCGCTGACATACTTGTGCTCTCGCAAGCACTCGCTGACACACTCATGCTCTCGCAAGCACTCGCTGACACACTTATGCTCTCGCAAGCACGCACGCTGACACACTCATGCTCTCGCAAGCATGCACGCTGACACACTCATGCTCTCGCAAGCACGCACGCTGACACACTCATGCGCTCTTGCGCACACACAATCATGCTCTCACAAGCACACTGACATTTTTGCTTTTGCACATGTAACACACTCACGCCCGCCCACACACACACACACACACACACACACACACACACACACTTATATACTGCATTTACAACTAGTATAAACTATGTTCACCTCTTAAAAACTCTCTGATGAACTCAGTGTAAAGTCACTTTCTTATGAGCTGAATAATGATGATGATGATGATGATGAATTTCCTCGGAGACGGGGACGACTCGGCGTGGTCTGACCGAGGCCCTGGCCAGCTCGCATGAGGTCAGCGAGAAGAGAAGAGGTTTCTGTGTGGCCTTCGTTCCATTACAGCATCATTACTCACCGCTAAGCCTCCTTCGGGTCACACTTAAGGTGGCTCACACATGGCCCGAGTCAGAGAACTCCATCAACAAGCCGAAGCCTGACAGCGTCACCGCGGAGCAGCTGCGCCGGTCTCTAGTGCTCAAGCTGCGAAATTACAGCGTCCTCACGCTTTACCATAACACACGGCGTGCATACCTCACGGTGCACATGGTTCTGCTTATTCTGCACTGAATCGCAGTTCTCAACGGTCTGTCTCGGCCATTCGCTGAGCGAGCAAGAACATCGCTTTATTTCTTGGTATCTGTTTGATACGTAGAGTGGAAGATAAACACACAACACGGCTGAGTTCTGAGTAATTTGACTCTTTACTGTCCTCAGATGGTCTCATCACGGCGCGCTCCGGTTCCTCAGTGTGAACCCTTCCGACGGCACGCAAATCGCTGTGCAGTCACCAGGGGTCCAGGATGTCGACTTAAAGACTGGGCTGCGAATTTCCTGAGACAAGGAGGCGCTTTAAACAAAACAAACTGATTCCATATGAGCGATGTCTTCCATTAGATATCTACATCAACACGGAGGCTCGGTTCGAGCAGATATAGAGCGTCGACTCTGACATGAAGGATTTGGATGAATAGTTGTGCAGTGGAGTCACTGATACGAAGGAGCCGCTTCTACAGAAGAACTCCATGAACTACAACCAGTTCAGACCACATGGATCTGAAACCACGGCAGATGGTTAGAAACCAGGCAAGAGTTTGTATGCCGTCTCCTCTCGTGGTCCAAACTCATGCTGGTAGATAGGATCAGGTTGTTCCCAAGTGCTGGGATAGGAACATTGGACTGGGATGGGTATTCGTACAGCTGACCAACTACACACAGAGCTCGGTTAAGTGACGAAATCAACGGTACCTGGAATCCTGAGGTTCAGGTCGCACACGCTGCCGACGGAGGCCACTGAAGCCGCCCTCTGGCGACGACTGATGCTCTCGCGGATGCGTCCTTCTCCGGTTACCTTTACACTGAACGGACTGCCTGTGCAGACGAGAGAACAGAGCAGAACTCACAGTGTGGCCACTCTGACGGGGTTCTAATCATGATGCTCATGGCCATCTCAAAGCTGTCTTCCGTTTGTGTGGTTTAAATAGCAATGCCCATGTGAATATATCCCACGATGGGCGTGGTCATCTCAAAATAAGGCGTGCTGAATGCTACTAAACCTGTACAGACTGTACAAAGAATAGTCTACACTATACTGTGGGTTCTCCATTTACAGGAACATGGAGAACCTCATGGAGCAGCGCATTGAGTTCAGGTAGCTGCACCGCTCAAATAGCAATCCACCAAAGTCAGAGTGCCACCTGGTTCTGATGAGTGACATTGCCCATTACGCCCAAAAACACACCCATGAAAATTTAAGAGAATTGGAAGTACTGACACAGGGCGGCACGGTGGCTTAGTGGTTAGCATGTTCTCCTCTCAGCTCTAGGGATTCCCGGTTCGAATCCCAATCTGGGTGGAGTTTCCATGTTCTCCCCGTGTCCGTGTGGGTTTCCTCCGGGTTCTCCAGTTTCCTCCCACAGTCCAAAAACATGGATCAAGTCAATTGAGTTCTCCAAATTGCCCCATATAGAGTGTATCTGTGTGAGTGAGTGTGTGTCCAGCGAAAGATTGGTGCCCTGTCCTGGGTGTGTCTGCCCAGCGCCCGAGACGTTCTAACCCCCCCGCGACCCTAATAGCGGATGAAGCGGAAGATAATGGATGGATAGAAGTGCTGACACGCCCTAAATCAGGCTGGTACGTACCTGGCACATGTTCATCCGCGAACCTCACAGACACGATGTAGGTCCCAGGCTCTGATGGGCAGTATGAGACCCTGCAGGTTCCGTCGTCGATGTCCTCAGTCTGAATGTCCACTTTACTCGGCCCCTCGATGGACAGGGCCAGTCCTCCGTAACCTGCGAAGAAAAATCGTACAGCCGGGAGTCAGCAACACACGAGCTACATTACAACCACCGAATTTCCATCTCATAAAACGGACAGCGTCGACAAATTCCTGCAAAACAACAAGTTTATAAGGTGCTGCTTTACCACCTAAGTGTTCTCCATTCTCAAAATTAAGCCTAAAATCCACGGTTTATGGCTCACCTGGACGCCGTCCTGTACGATTAAGACCATTGGAAGCGTTAAAAACAACTGTAAACTAACCTAAAAATAAGAGCTCCAGACGTCTTGGCAGAAGTGGTCATGTTTAATGCTCAGTGATGTTAGACGACCAGAACCAGAGGAAAGCTCGGGGATTGAGGAGAGGATAAACGGCCCATAATGACATGGCACCGTCCCAAGAAGCCGCTGTGGAAACGCCGGCCGTAAAGTAAAGTATCCCCCAATTAACAGCTAAACCCACTGAGCTGCACCGTACCAGCGGCACGTCACTCAGCAGAACATACAGAACCCAGAACCTCAAGAACCACTAAATGATGCGGCTTAAATCAACAGTAAGGGGGGATAGTAGAGGATAAAGTGGAAGATAATGGATGGATGACTTAAAAGAAGGGCAACACAGAGGCTTAGCATGTTCTCCTCTCAGCACTAGGAATTCTCAGTTCAAATCCCAATCTGGGTGGAGTTTCCATGTTCTCCCCGTGTGTCCATGTGGGTTCCTCCGGGTTCTCCGGTTTCCTCACACAGTCCAAAAACATGGATCAAGGTCAATTGAATTCTCCAAATTGCCCCATATAGTGTGTGTTTGTGTGAGTCAGTGTGTGTCCACTGATAGATTGGCGCCCTGTCCTGGGTGTATCTGCCCAGCGCCTGAAACATTCTCCCTTGGATGGGCATGGGGAACCCCCCTTGTGACCCAAGTAGAGGATAAAGCAGAAGATAATGGATGGATGGATGGACTTAAAAGAAATGTTGGATATAATTTGATGGTTGGGGTTGGAGTACAGGGTCAGGCATGGTGCAGCCCCACCGTGAAGGGTTAAGGTCCTTGTCCAAGAGCCCACGATGGCAGTTTTGTTGGACATGAGGTTTGGAACCCTAAATGCTTTAAAACTGATGCAGTAATGTATGAGTAGTTTAAAAGAGGCGGCCGTCGCCAGCAGTGGTACATAAGAACATCTTAAAGAGGAAGAAGTCTCACCTGCGTCTCGTGTGTCCACAACAAAGTCGGCGCTCTGAAAGGTTTGCGCCTCCACCAGGCCCGCCCCGGTCACCTTGACCCTGCTGGCGTCTCCGATCTCAGACTGTAGGACCATAATGGAAATGGGGCTGTTGGCAACATGGCGGCCGTTTTTCTTGATGCTGACCAAGTGCTCGCCCACCTCCCGGGGATGAAGGAGATACCTGATGAGGAAACGGCACTTAGAACCTGCAGTTCCACCACCTTATTCACCAACACTAAAGTCACACGGCGTTAGAACAACAAGCATGACGTTAAAAAGACAAGACACAATCAGCCTCATTGGGTTCCTCACTCTCGTTGGGTTTGGTTCTGTAGTTCTGTTCGAAAGTAAGTAACCATCCTACAGAGTGTGAAACAAGGTCCTGAGACAGTCGATAGCCTGGCCATGCCCCCTTCTTGCTTCATTTCCTCCACTTACCATACAGATGGACTTTGTAGTCCATCTTTATAATTCAGACTGTAGTCCATCTGTGTTCTTTTTGTTGTTAGTCCCCTGTTGGTTCTCTGTTCTCTATTGGTCAGGAGCATCACAGAACAGGTATCATTTGGGTGGTGGATTGTTTATTGTCAGTTTGGCAGTGACACTGCTGGGATAGGACTAATGCACCCACCCAATAACCTGGTGGTACTATTGGGGTTCTGACCATTAGAACAGAGTACACATTATGTACTGTACTGTAGAACACAAACAGGGGAATTGTAGAACTACAAAGTCCACCTTGACCGGAAGTGGAACTGAGAACAAGGAGCAAAATGAGGGCGTGTCCAAATTTGTACTGCTGTACGAACCAGACTAAATACCTAGACAGACCAAACAGACCAAACTCTAGACTAAATACCTTACTTTGGAGGCCAGCAGGGGGCAATACTAGGTTTTAAACTTAAACATATACTTTGTGAGGACCGCCCGGTTTGAACTCTAGCTCGTGAAGCAGATCAGGGTCACGCACCGATGTGATTATTGGGCTGCCTCTTGAGCAGACAGGGCTCGTCCCGTCCGGAGGGGGCCTTGATGCTGGCCGTGAGCAGGCTGAGGTCCGTCTCGGTGATGTCCAGGGAGAAATCAGCGGCCGAACCCAACTTCACGTGAGACCTCCTCTTGTTGTCCTCTGCAAACAGTTACAGGGTCAGAACGGCCACCGTAGAACCTCAGACCCGGTTCCTTCCGCACGGTACCACTGTACGATTCGGCGGTTCTCAGAGCAGTGACCCTGACCCTCACCCGTGATTCTGGCAGTGAAGGGGCTTCCGGCAATGTGCTCCTCATTATAGCGCACCAGAATGTTGTAGTCCCCGGGGAGGGTGGGCAGATAGGTGACGGTGCACGTGCCGTCTTTATTGTCCAAGCAACTGATCTCCGCCTTGGACGGGCCTTCGATGGCCAAGTCCAGTCCACCTGATGACATCACAGATACGTTCAGTACATATGATTTTACCATTTATACATCACAGACAATGGTTACCATGGTAATGTTTGGTCACTAACCCCGCCCCCTTCCCTATCTTTTCCTGTTTCTGGGATTCTATGTTTGTTTAAGAACAGATGTGGATGAAACGTCCCCCCCCCCCCCATGAAACCATGGTTTCCAATGGTGCGACCTGCTCAATACAAATACATCATGCAAACAGGAAAAAATAGGAAGTGCTGACCTTCCGCAGCATCGTCGGTGCAGACCGTGAAGGTGGCAGGTTTGTTGACGACGCCGTAAACTAAACCCGGTCCGAACGCCGTCACGTTGAGGCTGTTGGCACTGTTCACGTAGAACTGCAGGGGGCTCTCTGTGGGGCAGACACACAGGTTTAAAGCGACACGGCAGAAATGTACCTGCCACGCCCATCGACGCAGATATACAGTGGAACCTTTGGTCCCGTTGACTTCGGATATTGACTCGCATCATCAAAATTATGTCTCTGTTTTTGCCAGTTGCTTCGGATTTCATCATGCTCACGTGACGTCGGCACAATGCCCATTCAGGGGAGAAAGTTTCGGGCGCTGGGCAGATACACCCAGGACAGGGCGCCAATCTATCACTGGACACACACTCACTCACACACACACACACACTATATATGGGGCAATTTGGAGAATTCAATTGACCTTGATCCATGTTTTTGGACTATGGGAGGAAACTGGAGAACCCAGAGGAAACCCACGCGGACTCTGTGAGAACATGGAAACTCCACCCAGATTGGGATTCGAACCGGGAACCCCTAGCACCGAATGTGCTGACCACCAGGCCATTGGATTTGATTTAAATGGAAATAGGTGCCTCAGTGAGGGGCGGCACGGTGGCCTGGTGGTCAGCACATTCGGTGCTAGAGGTTCCCGGTTCGAATCCCAATCTGGGCGGAGTTTCCATGTTCTCCCCGAGTCCGCATGGGTTTCTTCCGGGTTCTCCGGTTTCCTCCCACAGTCCAAAAACATGGATCAAGGTCAATTGAATTCTCCAAATTGCCCAATATAGCATGAGTGTGTGCCCAGAAATAGATTGGTGCCCTGTCCTGGGTGTATCTGCCCAGCGCCTGAAACGTTCTCCCCTGGATGGGCATGGGGAACCCCACCGCCACCCTAGTAGAGGATAAAGTGGAAGATAATGGATGGATGGAGATGCCTCAGTTTTCATCAATTTTAGATTTCATTGATTGTTTGCGAACAGAATACCAATGTAAACGGAGGTTTCACTGCATTCACAAGCGGTGTTGATGTTTTAGCGGCGGCACGGGAGGTAGGCATGAAAACGGACCGTTGGTGGAGTGCAAGTTCAGTTCATGTTCAGTAATGAGACAGTGTGAGTTCAGTGTGAGATAAAACCGTTCCTCTTATAAACTTTAACATTCCTGAAACTAAACGTGTGCTCAGCTCTAACGTCCATTCAGTAAAAGTCACTGACTCTGGCCTACAGAATTATTTCTGGACCTTCCCCCTTCGACCTTCACTCTATCTTTTCAAAATACACTCAAACTCGTTCACTTCGCTCCAGTGATGATGGCCGCCTGGTGGTTCCACCTCACCGAGGAGCTGATTCTCACTCTGTGGCGTTCACCACTGCAAAATGGTGGAACGATCTTCCCAACTCTGTCCGTAAGGCAGAATCACTAAGCAGTTTTAAGAAACTACTGAAGACGCATCTCTTTAACAAATACCTGTTGTAATAAAAAAAAAAAAAAAAAAAAAAAAAAGGGGCGGGGGGCGCAGCATCAAATAACAATCAGGTTTGATGAATTTACAGTATAGTTGGTTTTCTCCATAACTTCTGACTTGTAATGTTCTCATTTGTAAGTCGCTTTGGATAAAAGCGTCTGCTGAATGACTAAATGTAAATGTAACGGCTTTCTGAACATCAAACATTGTAATAAAGCTACACTTCGTTCAGCGTCCTTTACTCTGAACATCTCTAAAAGTTCAACTTAAGTTCAAGTTATTTATTTATATAGCGCTTTTTACAACAGTACATTGTCACAAAGCAGCTTTACAGAATGAAAACCCCCAAAGAGCAAGCCGAAGCGACAGTGGCAAGAAAAAAAACTCCCTGTTATGTTGTTATTTAATGAAGAAATCTTGGGAGGACCAAGACTCAGTGGGGGACTCGTCCTCCTTGAGCGGCCAGGCAGCAACAACAGTGTAGGACAGCCATGTACAGATATTTAACAAATAGAGTTTGTTAAAGGAGTTCACATATTTTAGCTCTTCTACGGTTTAAAGCGGCTCGCCGTTGAGAAAGCGAGAACGGCCTCATTATCCAGAGCTCATGTGGAAGCAGCGCAGAACATCCAGATGTTTAATGAGTCACGGCGTCTGTACGGTAACTCGGTCCAAACTCATGAATCAAAGTCCTTGCATTGTTTCTGAGCTGCCGAGGGCGGGACCCGTCCCCCCGTCCCCCGTCCCACTGCCTCACACTGCATCAGCACAATGCCCGAAACCTAAAACCTGCGCATACACGCCGTCAGGAGAACCCGCTTCCCCTCTGAACGATCCAGAAGTTCACGCACCGCAGAACGCACGAATTCTCCAAACGTGATGTCATACAGGGGATCTCAACATGTCCACATAAATCAGCACTACGAGCTCCACATCACGAGATCACATGTTCATCCCCTCCACCACACAGGGGGGGGGGGTTCATCTCCTGTTCCTAAACTTTATGTTCTGAGCTGCTTCTCATGATTTAACTCACAGGGGGAACCCACTACAGAGCACTTTGAACTAACAGTGGGGAAACAACCGGGATAGGTCATTAGTCTACTGCAGGGCACAACATCCATTCATCCATCCATCCATTATCTCCCACTTTATCCTCTACTAGGGTCGTGGGGGGTTCCCCATGCACATTCAGGGGAGAACGTTTCAAGCGCTGGGCAGATACACCCAGGACAGGACGCCAATCTATCACTGGACACACTCTCACACACAGAGACACACTCTACATGGGGCAATTTGGAGAATTCAATTGACATTGATCCATGTTTTTGGACTGTGGGAGGAAACCGGAGAACCCGGAGGAAACCCACGCATACACAGGGAGAACATGCACACTACAAATGAACCACTAACCTTCTGATTGAAGTGGCAGCAAGTTGGCGTAGTTGTCCACGCGTCCGTCAATCAGCACTGGGGATCCAATTTCGATTACTAATCTAGGTGAGGTTTCCATGTTTTCCCCATGTGGGGTTCCTCTGGGTTCTCCGGTTTCCTCCCACCATCCAAAAACATGGATTCAAGGTGAATTGGCTGCTCTAAGTTGTCCCCCATACTGTGAGTGTGTGTGAGTGTATGAGTGCTCTGTCCTTGGTGTATCTGCCAAGCGCTTGAAACCTTCGAAAATGGGCAAATGGGCAAAGGGACCCCCCCCCCCCCCACCCACCTACATGATCCTAGTACAGGTGCATAAGCAGAAGACAATGAGATGAGACCTTCAAATTGAGCTAGACACCTCTCAGACTTTAAGCAGTGTGTAATATCCACCTAAAAACCAATCTAGAACCCCATGTTGGTGTTCTAAAGCCCCTGCAAGATGCCGCGACTCTGACCTGGTATGTGGGAACCGTGGTATTTGATGTGCATGTCGTGCAGGCCCATTTCAGTGGGAGCATATTTAACCGTTACGGTTCCGTCCTTGTTGTCCATGATGTCCGGCTGAGCGGATTTGCCGGACGGCATGTGGACTTCCCCTACAGAGGAGAACGCAAAGTTAGGCAGATTTGGAACCTTCTACATACAGCAGAACATACACCATACCCAAAAGTATGCAGCCACCCCGGTTTACGTTTATTAATTAAACTGATATGACATCATTATGCTTTTTTTCCAATTGACAAAGTGAAGGTTGGAGTTTAGTCATTTAGGAAAGATGAGGTAACCCCCCCCCCCCCTCCACTGAGGCCTGGTCCTCACAAGCTTGTTCTTTGGAGGATCAGGCTTAGAATAATGCACTATTGTAAAAGAGTGCC
>JAFMOC010000082.1:827500-900000 GCA_019802505.1 Corydoras sp. C115 | reverse complement strand
ATGATTTTATAACGCCGAGTAAATATTATTTCACGCTGATGAACTTACGATGGACGGTTTACGATGGAGATATGATCCTCATTCAAGCAATCAGTCAAAACCAGAGACGGAATAGGGTTCTATAGTTCTGGTTTGTGGTCCAGCACCTCCATAACCTCCATAAGAACCACCAACACAAAGGACTGGAGCAGTATTCACAACAGACGTCTTAATTATCTCACCTTATCTCATTATCTTCTATGTAATCCTCAACTACGGTCATGAGAGGGTTCCACATGCCCAACTGGGAAGAACCTATCAGGCGGATACATCCAGGACAGGGTACCAAACCAATCACACACATTATATAGGGGCAATTTATTCATTCATTCATTAATTCATTATCTTCCGCTTTTATCCTCTATTAGGGTCGGGGGGGGTTCCCCATGCCCATCCAGGGGAGAACGTTTCGGGCGCTGGGCAGATACATCCAGGACAGGGTACCAAACCACTCACACACACATTATATAGGGGCAATTTATTCATTCATTCATTCATTCATTATCTTCCGCTTTTATCCTCTATTAGGGTCGCGGGGGGGTTCCCCATGCCCATCCAGGGGAGAACGTTTCGGGCGCTGGGCAGATACACCCAGGACAGGACACCAATCCATCGCTGGGCACACACACACTCACTCACACACAAACACTCAATATGGGGCAATTTGGAGAACTCCCAACCTATTGATTGAGGTGGCAGCAAGGTGGCGTAGTTGTACGCACGTCCGCCAATCAGAACCGGGGATCCAATTTCGATTCTCAATCTAGGTAGAGTTTCCATGTTCTCCCCATGTGGGGTTCCTCTGGGTTCTCCGGTTTCCTCCCACCATCCAAATACATGGATTCAAGGTGTATTGGCTTGATCCATGTTTTTGGACTGTGGGAGGAAACCGGAGAACCCGGAGGAAACCCACACGGACACGGGGAGAACATGGAAACTCCACCCAGATGGGGATTCGAACCGGGAATCCCTAGTGCTGAGAGGAGAACGTGCTGACCACTAAGCCACCGTGCTACCAGGGAAATTTAGAGCAACCAAATTATAATGAATCCATGTTTTTGGACTGTGGGACATCTCATGTGGACATGGGGAGAACATGGAAACGCAATCCAGATTGGGATTGGAACCTGGATCCCCGGCTCTGAGAGGCGAACACACACTAAGCACTAAGCCGACGCCTTAATTAGCTTAATTGACGCCACCGCACACCACTCACCGTGATCTGCACCGACAGCTGCCCCTGTCCTGCGTCCTTGGCGTCAATGGTGAACTCCACCGGCAGACTGGCGGGCAATCCCGACGTGAGTCCGGGTCCGCTGGCACGGACCTTGCTGGCGTCGTGAGTGGGCAGCACGCGCACTTTGAACGGGCTGGAGGTAGAACACAGGCAGCGTGATGACGTAGTGGACAGGTGGAGGACATCAATAAAACAAAATGGTGCAGGAGAACCAGTGGTACCTGCGAGGAACCTCCTCATCTGCGTATTTCACCGCTACAGAGTAGGGACCTTCCACGGAGGGGGTGTATGCCGCGGTGTGTGTGCCGTCTCCGTGATCAGTGACATTAACCGTCTCCGCTACACCTACAGACACGGAGGGGACGGTGCGGTTTAACAGGCGCGGCATCAGAACCGTTCTAATCCGGCATTCTAACGTTCTCACCTTTGGGTCCCGTGACTGCTACGGACAGCGGCGCCACACCCGCCTTGCTGCAGTCCACGGTGAAAGACTGGGGAACGTTGGCGCGCACGCCGGAACCCACGCCGGGTCCCGAGAGCTTCACTTTGGTGGAGTCCACCACGTCCTTCACGGGAACTTTAAATGGACTTCCTGCCGAAAAGTAGAGGAAAGAAAGAAGACTTTAGATCAACATGCCCCCTACTTACGCCACCTACTGTCCATGTTACACAATTCCAGACTGTAGGCCATCTGTTTGTGTTCTACAGTACATGCTGTGCTCTCTGTTCTAATGGTCAGAACCCCAATAGTTCCACCACAGAGCAGGGGTTATTGGGTGGGGGCATTAGTCCTATACCAGCAGTGTGACTGAGGTGTTTAAATGAAACTCCAGCAGCACTGCTGCACTAAACCCCCCCCCTCCTCACCACATCAGTGTCACTGCAGAACCGACGATCAACAATCCACCACCCAAATGATACCTGTTCTGTGATGTTCCTGACCAACAGAGAACAGAGAACCAACAGGGGACTAACAACAACAAAGAACACAAATGGACTACAGTCTGGAATTGTAAAACTACAAAGTCCACCTATAAGGTACGTGGAGGACATAGAAGGTGTATGGTAATCTGTATGGTAAGTGGAGGAGATGGATGAAGGAGGAGGAAGGGGGCGTGTCTAATGTAAATCAGCACAATGTTCAGGTTCAGAACTCTATACCGCTCTATAACGTACCAGAGATGTGCTGTCCCCCGTATGTGATGTTGACATCGTAGGTCCCGGGGACGTACGGCGTGTACTCCACACTGCAGCTGCCGTCTTTGTTGTCTTTGCAGGACATCTTGGACTCGGACGGGCCCTCGACGGTGATGCCCAGCCCCCCGATGCCCGCTCCTCTGTGGAACCAAGTGAGCAGTCAGTCACAGAAAAACACCCCCCTCCCCCCCCAGCCTCAATCAGATTCTGTCCAGCAGAACAAAAAGCTGGTGAAGTGCGACGCACCTGGTGATGATGGAGAACTTGTTGGCTTTCTCCGTCAGACCGTTCTCCAGCCCCGGACCTTTAGCCACCACGCGGGCGGGATCACAGCCTTCGTTCACTGCCACCTGGAACGGACTCCTGGGAACGGGGGTCCCGTCGTATAGCACCTCCACAGCATGAGTACCTGCCAGCAGCATCACACGGAACCTCCTCTTTATAAGAACTCTCTAATCTCAACATTTCATTGGTTCAGGAAAACCAATATTGCCATGGAAATCGGTGGCCATCTTGAATCCACCTCCAGTCTTTGTTTTTATTGGAGGGTTTAATTTCCGTTTGTTTGTTTATTGCCAGGCATGGTGGCATGGTGGTTAGCATGTTCACCTCTCAGCGTTGGGGATTCCCGGTTCGAATCCCAATCTGGGTGGAGTTTCCATGTTCTCCCCGTGTCCGCATGGGTTTCCTCCGGGTTCTCCGGTTTCCTCCCACAGTCCAAAAACATGGATCAAGGTCATTAGAGTTCTCCAAATTGCCCCATATAGAGTGTGTCTGTGTGAGTGAGTAGGTGTCCAGTGATAGATTGGCGTCCTGTCCTGGGTGTATCTGCCCAGCGCCCGAAACTTTCTCCCCTGGATGGGCATGGGGAACCCCACCCAAGACACTAGTAGAGGATAAAGCGGAAGACAATGGATAGATGGATGGACAACATGGCGGCATTGAAGATGGCCACCCCTATGGGTTCCCAATCAGTTTGCAGTGTTTGTAAGCGGTTATAAATCTGCACCGTACCGTTTTCAAAGGGGGTGTATTCCACCTTGTAGGTGCCGTCGCCCTGGTCCAGCACGGAGCAGTCTGAAGCCGCGCCCGACGGACTCTTAACCTGAGCTTTAAGGTGTTTCCCTCCCATCTTGGTCAGAGGTCGAGCATCAACCGTGAAGTCTGTGGTGGCCTCCCTGAAGATGCCTGCAATTCCAATTCAGAGATGAGTTTTCATTTGTAAACAGATTGTTAAAAAACAACTTTCACGTCGTAATATGTTCGTACCTTCACCCTCCACTCCGGGTCCGAACACTTTGACCTTGCTGGTGTCCACCGCCGGGTCCACCACCACCTTGGCGGGGAAGTTGGGGATGGTCTTCCCCCCGTACTTCAGCAGCAGCGTGTACATGCCCGCCGACAGCGGGACGTAGGTGACCGTGTAGGTTCCATCCTTGTTGTCCAGAACTTCAGTCTTGGCCTTGGAGCCGTTCTCAGACACGGCCTCCAGAACCAGCTGGCCGGGTCCGGCTTTGCTGCAGTCCACGTTCAGCACGCTGACCTCGCCCACCTTGCCGCGCTTCAGCCCCGAACCCGACGCCTCCACCTTGGCGGGGTCGAAGGGGTAGTGGACGTCAGCGTGGAAGGGCGAGCCGGGAATATGGACGTCCTCGAAGAGGATGTTAACCAGGTATTCGCCAGGCTCCATGGGAAGGTAGGACACGGAGCACGTTCCGTCCCCGTTGTCGGAACACTCGATTTTGGCTTCGGTCGGGCCCTCCACTGTGAGGCCCAGGCCCCCGGTTCCAGCTCCTTTCGTGTCAATGGTGAATTCCGCTGGATTACTGACCAGACCGCCTTTCAAACCCGGACCGAAAGCTTTCACCTGCAAAGACATCAAACAAATCCTTTAGCCCCGCCTCCTGATTCCTGTACTGATACTGAGATAGCCACACACTGAACATCGAACCAAAAAAAGATCAACGGACTGAAAAATGTACACAAATAAAACATTAAATCATTAATGATTAAAACATTTTAAGTTTAATATAAACAATGTGTAAACAATGTGTGTGTGTATTGAGGGTGTACTCGAGTTTGTGCTATGGGGATGTACTGTGAGGTGTGTGTAATGCAGGGTGTGTGTGTAGTGTATGCACAGTGGTTCGCAATTATGTGGTGTGTGTGTACTGCGAGGGGTGGTGTACAGTAAGGAGTGTGTACTGTGGTAAGTGTGTGTGTGTATACTGCGAAAGAGGGGATGTGTGTAAATATATATGAATAAGGTATATATTATATATATGTAAGGTGTGTGTGTAGGTTTGTATATGTACTGTTGGGTGCTCGGCGTATATATATATAGGGGAGCGGGGGTGTAGCACCTTGCTGGGGTCGGGAGGTAACAGCGCCTCCACAGGGAAGGGGCTCCCCGGAACCGGGTTCCCATCGTACAGGAGCTGAACGTCGTACACGCCCTCCTCTTTCGGGACGTATTTAACGACACTGGCACCTCTCCCCGGTTCCACCACGCAGGGCACCGACTTCCCCAACGGACTGGTGACCTGAGCCTCCAGCTTGCCCTGCCCTCCTGCACCGTTGGTTCCCACGGTGAACTCCTGATCCTGCCCCACCTCCACCCCTGAAACACACAGCAAGCTGGAGCAAATCCACCACCCAACATTCAAATCAACAAACAAGCTCCGGTTCAAGGTTCCAGTACGGAGTTCCTGTTCGTTTTAGACGCAGGTTAAACATTTTAGGGTTTTACGTTCTAGAATCCAGTTCTAAAGTCATAAAGAGGAACCGTACTGCTCTCCAGGCCGTTGACTTGAATCTTGCTGAGGTCGAGCGGCGCCGCCACACCCACCGTGAACGGACTTTTCGAGATGGCATCCCCGCCGAACGTCACGATTATCAGCATCTCCCCCTGAAGAACCCAAAACAAGAACGTGGGACTGCAGCGGAGCAGCGTGGATCCTTACAGTGTACAGGGTTAAAGATAAAGAACACACCTGCTGGACCGCGGTGTACTTGACTGTGTAGGAATAGTCATAGTTATCGATGATCTCAAAGTCTAGAACCTGCTTTCCTTTGTTGGACCCGGAGAACTGGACGTCCAGCGGAGCTTTACCGGCCCCTTTCGTGTGGACCGTGAAGTGAGTGGGTTTCCCGCTCTCCACACCTGCACACGGCTCAGGGTTACTGACAAATCCGGAAAAAAACGCTGACATCATCAATAAAGGAGGAGGAGCGAGGGGACCGACCTGAACGAGCCAATCCCGGCCCTTCAGCTTTCACTTTGGACGCGTCATGTGAGGGATCCACTTTGACCCGGAACGGACTCACGGGGATCTCCTGGATTTAGAAAGAGTGATGCGAGTGGATCATACATCTCATCTCATTATGTTCCCCTTTACTTGGGGGAGGACGCCCGTGGAGAACATGCTACAGAGAACGACGCTGTACTCACTTTATCAGTGAAGAGAACCTTAATGGTGAGGCGTCCGGCTCCTGGAGGGATGTATTTGACGGTGATGGTGTCGTTGGCGTTGGGGATGATGTCGAAGTCCACGTCCTCCTCTTTTTCACTGACCACGTTGGCGTCACACTTGATGCCGACACTGACGTCGCCTGCAGGGCACAAGAGGGTTTGAGATGGAGACATCTGAATTAAGATGTTCCCCTAAAAGTTCTACAGGTCACAGAGTGGGTGATGATCTGGTGTGTTTATGGTACATGTGTGTGTTGACATCATCCTGCACCCAAATAAGAAGAACCCAAACACCAGAGGGTCAAGATGGAGGGGAGGGGGGTCCTGGTGCCAATAGGGAGGTGGAGGACATGGCTCTCTGAGGGGAGAAAATGGGTGCCTTGGCGTCCATGAGGGGAGTCTTGGTGCCCAGAGGTGGGACGATGTGCCAGTCGAGGATGGTTAGTGAATCTGGACACCCAAGGGGGGCAGGGGGCAGTTTGAAGTGAAGGACATTGAGTTTGGTTTAATGTCAAGTAAGGAAGGGAATACTGAGGTGGAGGGTTAAATGTTGAGGGGGGGGCAGGTTTAATACTGAGGGGGCCAGTTTAATGCTGAAGGGGGCAGGTTTAATATCGATGGGGCAGGTTTAATGCTGAGGTGAGAGGGTTTAATGCTGAGGGGGGCAGGTTTAATGCTGAGAGGGGCCGGTTTAATGCGGAGGGGGGCCGGTTTAATGCTGAGGGGGGCCGGTTTAATGCTGATGGGGTAGGCTTAATGCTGATGGGGGCAGGCTTAATGCTGATGGGGGCAGGCTTAATGCTGATGGGGGCAGGCTTAATGCTGAGGGGGGCCGGTTTAATGCTGATGGGGGCAGGTTTAATGCTGAGGTGAGGGGGTTTAATGCTGAGGGGGGCCGGTTTAATGCTGAGGGGGGCCGGTTTATTTAAGGTGTAGTTTGAACACAGTGTGGATATGACGTGCAGGTCAGACAGACTCAGGTCTGATGTCAGAGTCAGACGGGTTCCGTTATTAAAGCAGATGAAGCTGTTTAGGGTATAAAGGGGTGAACATTTAGGGAACATGGGGTAAATATAATGATGGAGGTGCAGTTGGTACCTTCTCCAGCTTCAGTACAATCCACAGTGAAGTGTGTGGGTTCCAGAGCCTTTAACCCGCTCCTCTCCACACCGGGTCCGAACACCTTCACCTTGTGAGGATGACTTCCTTTTCCGATGTTGATCTACAGAACAAGAACTCCGACATTTTACATTTCCACAGAACCAGCATCCACCAAAGCAAACACGGCTTCAGGAGCACACACAGCGGAGAACTAATCAACCATCCAGAGCGCTGCTTCACAACAACAACTCAAACTGAAGAGACCCAGATTGTTCCGAATGAGAAGCATCCAGTCCAGGAGTCCATCACACGTTCTGGAAACGGGAACGCAGCACCGAGCCGGAGGTTCCACAAACTCATTCTGTTAAAAACTTAATAAATTCTAGATTCACAAAACAGCAGATGTGAGATAATTAAACACATTTATGGAAGTGGATCACAATGAGAACCTTCCTAAGAACTCAGAACAAATTCTGATCAGATAGAGAATTAAAAACAGCATCGGGAAAAATAAACAAGACCCAGACAGACAGAGACACAGAGACAGACGGACATAAAACCCATTCCGGTGCTAGAGAAATGTAGTCTCCGGTTCTATTGGATCCCAAAATGTGACACATTTAAGAAGATAAAGAGAAATCACCCAATAAATTACATAATTGTTATAATAATTATTAATTTTTCATTGACATTATTATTATTATTAATTACTAATTATTAATTACTTAATATTTATTATTATAAATATTTCATTGATATTATTAAGTACTGGCTATTAATTACCTAATTTTATTATTATTATGAATTTTTTATTGACATTCTAATGACCTGAAATTCCAGAACTCAGTTCTTAAGGGTTCCGTCATTGGTTTATAGAGAACCCTCGGTGTGTTCAGCTGTGGGTTTGATCTGAGATCTCAGCTTTTTATTAATTTTATTATTTTTTATTATTTTATTTTTTTAATTTGCTATATGAACCATCACACACTGTAAACTTAGTCAAACTAAATCTGCAGTTAAAGTGTAAAACATCCTTAAAGTTCTAAAAGACGCAAGTTTAAACGGCGGGGAACCGGTGGAGTAACTGCTTCATCGGAATACTGTGTCCTAAAAACATGAGGTTCAACTGCAGAGAACACCGAGTATGAAACCACGCTGGTGCCGCATCAGAGTCGCTCACGTTCGGTTCCTCGTCACAAATCTGTTTATATGGAACCTCTGATACCTGATGTTCATTTGGACACGCCCCCATGTTCTCAGTTCCACTTCTTGTAAAGATGGACTTTGTAGTTTTACAATTCCAGACTGTAGTCCATCTGTTTGTGTTCTATAGTACATACTGTGTACTCTGTTCTAATGGTCAGAACCCCAATAGTACCACCGCAGAGCAGGGGTTATTGGGTGGGTGCATTAGTCCTATCCCAGCAGTTTCACTGAGGTGTTTAAATGAAACTACAGCAGCACTGCTGCACTAAACCCCCCCACCACCACCACATCAGTGTCACTGCAGAACTGACAATAAACAATCCACCACCCAAATGATACCTGTTCTGTGATGCACCTGAGAACCAACAGAGAACCAACAGGGGACTAACAACAACAAAGAACACAGATGGACTACAGTCTGGAATTATAGAACTATAGAGTCCATCTATATGGTATGTGGAGGTAATAAGATGGTGGAGCAACCCCCCCCCCCCCCCCCCCCCCCAACATACACAACACAAACGCTGACTAACGAGAAGAAAAAAGAAAATTAAAAAACAGGACATGCATCAACATTTATTTGAGCTCAGCTTCAGTCACATGTTATGATTCAACGATACACAGATTTTATTTAAATAATTACAAACGTGATTATTAGTCTCCGGAAGCTGCGTCCGGAATCCCCGTTGGGCAGAAACACCCAGGAGAGGGCGCCAATCCATCGCTGGGCACGCACTCGGTGTAGGCAGTCATAGGCTTGTGGTAAAGAAACCAGCCTCGCCACCCGAAGGTCCCTGGTTTGATTCCCGGTCCCACCAAGTACTACGGCTGAAGTGCCCCTGGGGAAGGGAACTACCCCAAATGCTCCCCAGGTGCCGTGTACAGGGCTGCCCACTTCACTCAGGGACCTACATCATATAAACACCTCCATCATGAAAATAGAGAATCATTGTAAACATAAAGAGCATCCAGCAGAGTGGCCCACGTGCCCAGAGTGGTGGGCAGCCCTGTACATGACGCCCAGGGGGCAAATGGGGTTAGGTGGCTTCACTTCAGCCATAGTACTCGGTGGGACCGGGAATCGAACCGGGGACCTTCAGGTCACACGGCTGGTTCTTTAACCACAAGCCAGTCAGTGTTAAGTCAGTCAGTCGTGCAGGATGAGATTACGGACGCAGCTTCAGTATTATTATTAAACGTCATTAAAAATCCAATGACATAAAATCAGGAAACATTATTTGAGTTTAAAACATCAGATGATTAACGACATTCGAAAACTAATTAAAGATTAAAACGGCTGAAATTCAAGTAAAGCATCAGACTAATTAACAATAATGTAAATTAAGGTCAAAAATCATATTTAAAGTGCTTTAGATCTCACAACAAACCAGATCTTTTTAAAAAAAGGCTGATCTTTATAAAATAGGCGGCACAGTGGCTTAGTGGTTTAGCATGTTCTCCTCTCAGCTCTAGCATTTCCCCCCCCGTGTCCGCGTGGGTTTCCTCCGGGTTCTCCGGTTTCCTCCCACAGTCCAAAAACATGGATCAAGTCAATTGAGTTCTCCAAATTGCCCCATATAGAGTGTGTATGTGTGAGTGAGTGTGTGCCCAGCGATGGATTGGCGTCCCTGTCCTGGGTCTATCTGCCCAGCGCCCGAGACGTTCTCCCCTGGATGGGCATGGGGAACCCCCCGCGACCCTAATAGAGGATAAAGTGGAAGATAATGGATGGATGTTAACGAAGGCGGCACGTTGGCTTAGTGGTTTAGCATGTTCTCCTCTCAGCGTTAGGGATTACCGGTTCGAATCCCAATCTGGGTGGAGCTTCCATGTTCTCCCCATGTCCGCGTGGGTTTCCTCCGGGTTCTCCGGTTTCCTCCCACAGTCCAAAAACATGGATCAAGTCAATTGAGTTCTCCAAATTGCCCCATGTAGAGTGTGTCTGTGTGAGTGAGTGAGTGTCCAGTGATAGATTGGCGTCTTGTCCTGGGTGTATCTGCCCAGCGCCAGAAACGTTCTCCCCTGGATGGGCATGGGGAACCCCCACCCTCCCCCCGCGCGACCCTAATAGAGGATAAAGCGGGAGATAATGAATGAATGAATGAATTTATAAAATACGAGACACTTTGTTCATTTCAGAAGCACTTTAAAACGATTTATAAAATCAGAAACCATGAAATATTCAGGACTGTAAACAAAACAGAGGTTTGATCTTGTTATTTGTAAATTCCATTAAAATTAATTATGATTATTGGTAATTAGCAGCAGCGTGAAATTGAACTACCGGCGCGTGACGCAGCGACACTCCTCGGTGTAGGTGACGATAATGACGGGTCCGCGCTTGCGGACGCCAGGTTCCGGAGGCGCGTCCTGTCCGAGCAGCGCAGCCGCCGCGGGGCGGGCCTTCACCTCCGTCACCTTACACGCCGCGAGGTTAGTGATGTCAGAGGGGGGGTTAGTGGGCTCGAACGGGCTTACCCTGAAGGGGCTGTTGGGAAACGCTGTCGCCTCCCCAGGTCACCGCCACCGTGTGTTTGATGGGCGCGGTGGGAGTGTAGGAGCAGGAGTACACGCCGTCGCCTTTACTCCGCACCTTCACGTCTACGGGTTCCCCGTCCGCGTTCTGTCGGTGGGAAACAGGGGTATGATGCAGTTAGAGGTTTGCGAGAAAGATGCCGAGTCATTAGAGGAGGAGAGGAAGACCAGAGAGGAGTGTCAAGGACGCGGTGAGGGACGAGGGTGCGGATACTCCGGACAGAACAGAATGTAAAATAATGATCTGCTGTGGCGCCCCCTAATGGAAGCAGCCGTGTATTACTCACCCTGGCGATGATCTTAAGAGGACCCTTTCCTGCATCTTTGGCCTCGACGGTGAACTCGGCCGGTTTGTTTACGATGCAGCCCGATTTTTCCAGACCTGGTCCGTAAGCTTTAACCTGAAAAATATAAAAATGATGTTAACGAATGTGGCTTAGTGGTTTAGCATGTTCTCCTCTCAGCGCTGGGGATTCCCGGTTCGAATCTCAATCTAGGTGGAGTTTCCATGTTCTCCCCGTGTCCGCGTGGGTTTCCTCCGGGTTCTCTGGTTTCCTCCCACAGTTCAAAAACATGGATCAAGGTCAATTGAATTCTCCAAATTGCCCCATAAAGAGTGTGTGTGTGTGTGTGTGTGAGAGTGAGTGTGTGCCCGGTAATAGATTGGTGCCCTATCTACCCAGCACCCGAGACGCTCTCCCCTGCATGGGCATTGGGACCCTGGATGGGACCCTAAAAGAGGACAAAGTGGAAGATAATGGATGGATGTTAACAAAGGTAGCATGGTGGCTTAGTGGTTGGCATGTTCTCCCCTCAGCGCTAGGGATTCCCGGTTCGAATCTCCATCTGGGTGGAGTTTCCATGTTCTCCCCGTGTCCATGTGGGTTTCCTCCGGGTTCTCCGGTTTCCTCCCACAGTCCAAAAACATGGATCAAGGTCAATTGAATTCTCTGAATTGCCCCATATAGTGTGTGTGTGTGAGTGAGTGTGTTCTCAGCGATAGATTGGTGTCCTGTCCTGGGTGTATCTGCCCAGCGCCCGAAACGTTCTCCCCTGGATGGACATGGGGACCCCCACCACAACCCTAATAGAGGATAAAGTGGGAGATAATGGATGGATGGAGTTTGGCTTTGCGGGTTGGTACCTGCTCCGCCTTGTTGGCTTTGTTGTCCGGGACGATGTAAGCCATGAAGGGACTGGCTTCGATGTCCTCGTCGTCGCACATGACGTGCACGGCGTACTCCCCCGGTTCTGTGGGCCAGTACTTCACGTCGCAGGAGCCATCGTTCTGATCCTCACACTCAATCCGGGCCTGCGACGGACCCTCGATGGCGAAAACCTGCGTGAGACACACGCGAGAACATCTTAGTGGAATGGACACAAGCAGCAGAACTTCTGGAGAACTTCTTTCTTCTTGCAGAACTCACCCAGAACACCGACGTCCGTGCCGACGGACTCGACCACGAAGTCGGCCGACCGGCCCACGGTGCCTCCCTCCAGACCGGGGCCCCAGGCTCGGATTTTCTGGGGGCCCGCTTCTGGACCAATCTGCACTTCAAAGGGACTGAAGGAACATTAACACGTCAGAACGGAACAACCCAAAGACACCAGACGTCATCACCTCCAATCTGTGGTTCAACAAAGGTGACTAAAGGTGAACTGGCCAATCTAAATGCCCCATATACAGTGCGTGTCCAGTGAGAGATTGGCACCCTGTTCTGGGTGTATCTGCCAAGCCCCCAAAACGGTCTCCCCTGGATAGGCATGTGGAACCCTCCCCCACACCCCATCCCCGGAATCCCAATCTGGGTGGCGTTTCCATGTTCTCCCCGGACCAGGATTTTGAAACGTCTCTGTTCTGATCGTCCACATGGACCACCATTTTTAAACGTCTCCGTTTCTGCCCGTCCACATGGACCAGCATTTATAAATGTCTCCGCGTTTTTAAACGTCTCCGTTTCTCCCCGTCCACATGGACCGGAATCCCAATCTGGGTGGAGTTTCCATGTTCTCCCCGTGTCCGCGTGGGTTTCCTCCGGGTTCTCCGGTTTCCTCCCACAGTCCAACAACAGGGATCAAGGCCAATTGAATTTTCCGAAATTGCCCCATATAGATTGAGTTTGTCCTGGGTGTATCTGCCCAACGCCTGAGACGTTCTCCCCTGGATAGGCATGGGGAACCACCCCCACCATTTAGAGAATAAAGCAGTAGATATTGGTACCAATCCATGACATCTAGAACATGGCAGATCTTCGCAAAATCTGTAGCCACCAAGTGTCAGAACCTGATTCCAGAACCAGGGCTGTTAATATGAAGACTATTGCCCTTTGCATCCATAGTGCCCCCTCTTCAGGGAGGGTTTTTTTAGGTCAGGTCAGGAACTGATGCTGGACTTTTTTTTAAACCACACTCAGCTCCAAGTTCTCCCCGAGTGGCGGTACGAGCACCATGAGGTTTGCGTGTGTGGGCGTGAAAGCGATGAACAGAGGCTGATTGTACCAGCCGCCCTCACCCCCCCCCCCCCCCCATGCCCCAAAACTCCCCCAGCCTGTTCCTGCAGGGAGGCAATGGCCTGTGAATGCACCCATGCATGACATCACCACGCACCCACCGTCCCGGCGCAGGAACGCGGCCTGTGGGAGGGTGAGTAAACGGCAGGCTTCGGCCCCGGGGCCACACACAGAGCAGGTTCGGTGGGTGGACGGACGGAAAACGGAAAATCCCCGCCACCCGATGAGCTGCCGGGTTTATCGGAACGTGAGCTCATGTCCTTTAAACATGAGACGCTCCGCCATCTCTGAGGGAGAACGGCGGTAATAAACGCCACGCGGGGGGGGCGTCTACGGTTGGTTAATTGCCCCGTGACACGCCGGATTTACGAGGCCTGGGCAGCGGGAGCGCAGAATGAGCGCAGACAGGTGAACACATGCAGGCTTGTGTACGGCCGGCTGTCCCGCACGGAACGTTTTCCAGACCTTGACCCAACGCAGGGTGGAAGAGATGATGTCATGACCTGGCGGGAGGCGTCCCGGACTTTTACAGACACCAGAGGACGAAGATCGGTAATCCTCACGTGATTGGGGATTAACCTGGATTATTTAATTCCTCATGTGATTATTTAATTATTGAATGTGATTCTGCTGATGCAGCACTGCGGAGGTTTATAGATTAAGACGAGAAACGTACAGAACCGAGGACGTCCACTACGGACGATCAGAATATCAGTTTCACATCAGCGTTTTTAAATGTCTCCGCATTTGTAAACGTCTCCGTTTCTGCCCGTCCACGCGGACCAGCGTTTTTAAATGTCTCCATTTTGAAACGTCTCCGTTTCTGCCCGTCCACACGGACCAGCGTTTTTAAGTGTCTCCGCATTTGTAAATGTCTCCGTTTCTGCCCGTCCACACGGACCAGTGTTTTTAAGCGTCTCCGTTTCTGCCCATCCACATGGACCAGCGTTTTTTTAAATGTCTCCATTTCTGCCCGTCCACATAGAGCAGCATTTATAAACGTCTCCGTTTCTGACTGTCCACATGGAGCAGCGTTTTTAAATGTCTCCGTTTGTGCCCTTCCACATAGAGCAGCATTTATAAACGTCTCCGTTTCTGACTGTCCACATGGAGCAGCGTTTTTAAATGTCTCCACGTTTTTAAACGTCTCCATATCTGCCCATCCACATTGACCAGCATTTTTAAATGTCTCCGTTTCTGCCTGTCCACATGGACCAGCGTTTTTAAATGTCTCCGATTTTGTAAAAGTCTCTATTTCTGCCCGTCCATATGGACCAGCGTTTTTAAATGTCTCCGTTTCTGCCGGTCCACATGGACCAGTGTTTTTAAATGTCTCCGCATTTGTAAACGTTTCGTTTCTGCCCGTCCACATGGACCAGCGTTTTTAAACGTCTCTGTTATTTTGAAACTACAGACCTCAGGGCATGAGGATGAAAATGTGAAATTAAACTGAGGTGTGAACGTCTTCGTTCTTGTGTTTTTAAAGAAAACTAAAAGCTGGTGAAATGAACCTCACCTTTTGGGAACGTGCTGTCCGGCCCACGTGATGCTCACTGTGTATTTGCCCGGGGTGTTGGGGTAGTACTCGTAGGCGTACACGCCATCCATGGCTTCCTTCAGCTTCACCTGCTCCTCCAGACCTTCTGCAGAAGAACAGACGTTACAGTAATGAGGGACTACACGCAGAACTTTGATTCTGTCCTAGAATTAAAGGCAAAGCTTTGAGAGGCTTTAACATTAACAGTCTCGCCTCGTCGGCTCTTTTCTTTAGTCAGAGGACACTGTCTTTAAACCTGCTGACTTGGCCTGAATTCTGCCATTAGGGAATAAAAACCTTGATGGAACTGGAGAACCTCCACCGGACAGGATGATGCAGACGCATATTAAACAGAACCTCCGTATGGAGACACTTACTGGGCCCCTTCACGATGACCTTCAGGTCTCCACTGCCAGCGTTTCGAGTGTCCACTTTGAAGTCGGCCACTTGTCGGATTCGCACTCCTCTGGGCTGCAGGCCTCGGCCGGTCGCTCGACAGGCGCCAGGGCTGGAGGCTGGAACACACCGCATCATCATTCTTTCATTTCAACACGTTCTCATGTTCCTCTCCTCACAGAACCGAGTGTCCGAATTAATCAGCCATCGGCTCAACAGAATCTTTATCCGTCTTTGGCAGTGTTTGGAAAAAGGAGGACGGCCCCAAACCACAGTGTCCCACAGAACCACAGTCCCCTGAACCACAGCGTGCCCCTTAGAAGTATAGCTTCCCCCTTAGAACCACAGCGATCTCCAGAGCAGATACATCAAATAGTCCGGTCACCCCCCCCAAAAAAATGACAGATTTCCCGTCGGAACCACAGTGTCCCACAAAGCCACAGTCCCCAAAAACAGTGGTGGCACCCTTGAACATCGTCCCCTCTGGAACCATGATACTCTCCAAAGCCACAGTCCCTCCAACCAGCAACTTCACCCTTAGAAGAACGGCATCCTTCTCAGAACCAAGGCGCCCCCCCTTGGTGGGTACCATGTCCTTCCAGAGTGGCAGTACCCCAAACCCTAAAATCCCCCCTTGAAGCCTCTTTCTAAACCACAGCAGTACTCCCAAGGCCCCCAAACCTCAATGACCCCAGAAACTAAGCCGTTCCCCTTGAACGCCCACAACATTCCCTCGAAAGCCCCTCTGAGCTTTTTTGCTCCCCCAAACCATGGCATTCCCTCCAAAATCCCACCCCACCAAGCCTTGTCCTCCCCCTAAACCCACAATGCCTCCATTCCCCCTCACATTCTCTGGCAGCGATATTAAAATAATTTACCTGGCCCGACGTTGACAGTGAAGGGACTCTTGGGAATGGTGTTGCCCCCAAACATTATGTTGACCCCATGAGGCCCGGCCTGAACAGGTTTGTAGGTGCAGCGGTAGACGCTATCCCCCTTGTCCTCTATGATGGTCTCCACAGGGTTCTTGCTGCCCTGGAGGTCTTTAATGAGCACCGTTACCTCCCCCACACCGGCACCTTTGGGGTATATAAAATAAATTTGTTTATATTGCAGGATTTTGGGTTTTAAACATGAACAGCTCGCGTCACTTCAGACCTGCGGTGTAGATGTCAAAGTAGGTGGGTTTGTTGGCGATGTTTCCCACTGGTTCCAGCCCCGGACCTTTGGCAGTGACCTTGGTGGCGTCACCCTGAGCCTTATCCACGTTCACCTCAAAGGGGCTCTTGGGAATGTGTTGGCCCGCAAAGAGCACAGTCACCTGGACAGAACGCACAGAACCTGGAGTTAAAGCAACTGCAGGAACTCAGGCTTAATGATTGACTTGAGAACCAGGCTCTTGAACTCACCTTGTGAGGACCCATTACTTGCGGAACGTACGTCACGCTGTAGGTCCTCTTGCTCTCATTAAGCACCGCCTTCACCTCCTCCTTCCTGCCCTCGGGATCCTCGATGTACACCGTGACCTGGCCCTGCCCTGCGCTGAACGTGTCCACCGTGAACGCGGCTGGCTGCATCACTCGGTTCCCCACCGGCTCGATACCTGCAGAGACACCGGAGACTTCTTAAAGAGAAAAGGATGGAGACTGAGGTACTACGTTCTACAGTTTTAGGGCAATGATCTTAAAAGTTCTGCCTCCTGCAGGACATGAGACTGGACTGGTTGTTCTACGCAGCTCTGACTCTCCCCGATGATGTTCTCCTCACCTGGACCATAAGCTCGAGCTTTCTTGGGGTTGAGTTTGGGTTTGAGTGGAGCGCCAGGTTTGAGTTTGGCTTTGGGGAACTGCGACAGGTACGTCATGACGGACTGCTCATCCACACTCGGATCGATGATCTCCTCAGGAGCAATAACCTGGAGACGCACAGTGGTTAGAACCGTTCCGTTCTAGAAGAGTTCCATTACACTGAATCACATTTATATTGCCTTCATTGAAAAACATCATGACGGCACGGTGGCTTAGTGGTTTAGCACGTTCTCCACTCAGCGCTAGGGATTCCCGGTTCGAATCCCAATCTGGGTGGAGTTTCCATGTTCTCCCCGTGTCTGCGTGGGTTTCCTCCGGGTTCTCCGGTTTCCTCCCACAGCCCAAAAACATGGATCAAGTCAATTGAGTTCTCCAAATTGCCCCATATGGAGTGTGTGTGTGTGTGTGTGTGAGTGAATGTGTGTCCAGCTATGGGTTTGTGTGCTGCCCTGGGTGTATCTGCCCTGGACGGGCATGGAGAACCCCCCCCCCGACCCTAGTAGAGGATAAAGTGGAAGATAATGGATTCCTCCGGGTTCTCCAGTTTCCTCCCAAAGTCCAAAAACATGGATCAAGTCAATTGAGTATCAACAGTAAGCTGTTGATACTGATAAATCAGTATTGGGGAGGGGCTTAGTATTCGAGCGCTGGGCAGATACACTCAGGACAGGGCACCAATCTACTTCATGGGGCAATTTAACCCAGCCAAACCCAGCCATGTTTTTGGACTGTGGAAAACCCACATGGTCACGGGGAGAACGTGGAAACTCCAACCAGACTGAGAATCGAACCCGGATCCCCGGTGCTGAGAGGAGAACATGTTAATCACCATCACAACTGGATCCTTCACCTGAACAATGATGTGTAATCCCACAGGATTAAGTTCCCAAACCCACACCTTCTGTATAAATAATCCGGCCCTATGTGATGTCATAACGAAGCCGTTAAAGGCACAAATCTAGGGTATCTGGTACAAGATAAGGCCGCGGAGTCCGGCGGATGGGCGTGGCCCTGCCCTCGTATCGGTTTGATGAGGTGTGACCTCACTCGCTCCTCTAAAGCAAACGCATGAATCATTCTAACAGAGAGATGTGTTCACTGTGAACTTAATAAAGCGTATCTGCGGGAGCGAGTCGCACCTTATTTACTAACGAATTTAGCACCACGGCGCAGAAATCATCAAACATCCACCTTTCACTCGCTCAGGGTTCTCATTCAGAACGTACGTCAGCAGAACCAGAGTACACAGGCTCCCTTCATTGTTCCACAATCTGTACACATTATATAATCGGCGCTATGACATCATAACCTCATAGAGGGTAACTGAGTGGTTAGTGGGTGGCGCCACCAATCTGACGGATGGAGGGTCAAATCCCAAGACTCAAACGTGACCAATGCGGTTCCTGGAGCATGACCCTCAACCCTCATTGCTCTGAGGGGGCTGGATAATGACCGACCCCAACCATCAAGATCTAGATCTGCCTCTATACACGTCCACTACAAGACCAGCTGAGAAGGATGGGTTCCGCAAGGAACCTCTGAGACCTAGCACTCTTATAAGTTGCGTCTGGAATCACCTACCAAACCGTAGTCTAGTTTTGATGTAGCAGATACTGTTGAATTGGTAGAGTAGTAGGCTTTTGGAGTAATCGAGTATGTAGTAACCATGTATCCTTGGACGTGACGCGATCAAGGTTCGAATCCCGATCTGAGTGGAGTTGGATGGTCTCCCTGTGTCCATGTGGGTTTTCTCTGGTTCCCACATTCCAAAAACATGGATTCAAGATGCTCTAAAATCACCCCTATATACTGAATGTGTGCCCAGAGATAGATTGGCGGCCTGCCCTGGGTCTATCTGCCCAGTGCCCGAAATGTTCTCCCCTGGAGGGGCATGGGGAACCCTCCTGACTCTAGTTTCTAATATAGAACCAAGTGGACGATAAAGAAATGAATTCAATTCAAGTGAACATTGAATCCATCCATCCATTATCTTCCGCTTTATCCTATATTAGGGTCGTTGGGGGGGGGGGGGGGGGGGGGGGTTCCCTATGCCCATCCAGGGGAGAATGTTTCGGGCACTGGGCAGATACACCCAGGACAGGGCGCCAATCTATCCCTGGGCACACACTCACTCACACAGACACACACTATATGGGGCAATTTGGAGAACTCAATTGACGTGATTCATCTTTTTGGACTGTGGGAGGAAACCGGAGAACCCGGAGGAAAACCACGCGGACACGGGGAGAACATGGAAACTCCACCCAGATGGGGATTCGAACCGGGAATCCCTAGTGCTGAGAGGCGAACGTGCTGACCACTAAGCCTCCGTGCCGCCCTGTGAACATTGAATCGTTCAAGGGAAATTGTACAAAGCCATTTATTCCGTTTAATAGAACACAACCACCATCGGCGCAGAACGTCGCTCACCTGCGGAATGCCCAGCCAATCGTCAGCGAGCTGCATGGCTTCTGTAGCGTTCTCCACAGGCTTCACGGGGTCCCACGTCTCCCAATCAGGACACAAACCTAAAACACAACTTCAGTTAAAGGAGGGAATGGGGCTTCCTGTACACAACTCTAATGCTACTTGGAGAACATGTTAAACTACAGCTCAGCAGTGATCTGTAGTCATGACACTTATGTTCTAGATGTTCTAGGCGATTGGTGATGTTTAATGTGATGTTGATGCAGATCAGACCTGGAGCGCAGCTGTCCACCAGCGCTCCCAGCGCCCGGCCGTCCCTCCAGTCCTGACTGAAGTTACTGATGGGAAGGTCGGCCACTTTGTTCTGGATCCAGCCCAGCAGCCTCAGCTTGGGCGTGGCCTTCTTCGAGTCCTCGTCTTCGTCGTCCTCCCACACCGGCATGGAGATGGAGTAGTGCAGGATGAGGGTCCACACCATACCCAGGATCAGCTTCAGGTTGCCATCCACAATGGCTTTACTGTCTGTGGGAAGAGAAGGACGAGGGACGGTCACGTTGGGCGACACGGTGGTGGTGTAGTGGTCAGCACGCAGGTTCGAATCCGAGGCAGAGGGTGATGGTAACGTGATTCGTCAAACCCAACGCAGGTTTAAGGCCTCGCTAATTCCTCCATAGAACACATTACACAACAGCCTCAGGGTCACGGAGTTCAGCACCTCTGGGAAAGTGCGCACGGTTCGAGAAACGGCACAAACAGCCTTCAAAACAAAGATTTCTGGGAGTTTACTGCACTGGAAGTATTTTAGGAGAAAATGCAGCTGTTGGTCCTAAATGACCCCCCCACCCCTCCATTAGCATGAGGACAAACTGCACGATCCACAGTCAGAACGGATTCGGGTTCCCGAAAATAAATAAAAAAAATTTTTTTTTTTTAATAATATCCATTATCTTCCGCTTTATCCTCTACTAGGGTCATGGGGGGGGTTCCTCATGCTCATCCAAGGGAGAACGTTTCGGGCACTGGGCAGATACACCCAGGACAGGACGCCAATCTATCACTGGACACACACTCACACTCTATATGGGGCAATTTGGAGAATTCAATTGACCTTGATCCATGTTTTTGAACTGTGGGATAGCCCCCCAGACCAAAATAGCCCCCCCCCCCAACCGTACCGATAGCCCCCCCCCCATTCAGCGACGGCAAGCGACCCACGGTGTTCCCAGGTCCAGTTTACTGATTGATGATCTTGAATATTTTAACCACAATGGGGAAACCGAGGAGGGTGGGGGCGGGGGTGTAATTCTGCCGCTCCTTAAACCTTTATCCGGTTACTGACCCACTTGAGTGAAGTGTGTGTGGACCTCCCTGTTGCACAATGAAGCAGCCCTGTTGAGTTCTGACTGGAGTCCAAATGAGGAGTGGACGTGAACTTTGAGCAGCAACAATAGTGCACATCGGAGAACACACTTAGAACCACAGCGACAGAGTTCCAGCCGCATGACAAAGTTCTTTAATTCACAAATAATCAGCATGGTGGGCGAACACCGCGGTTTATTGTTTAGCGTGTTCTCCTCTCAGACCTGGGGATCCATGTTTGAATACAGATCTGGATTTAGGTTCCATGTTCTCCCCGTGTCCACATGGGTTTCCATATGGGTTCTCTGTTTGCACAGTCTAAAAACAGGGACTCAAGGTGAATTAACTGCTCCAAAATGCCCCTATATATTGTGTGTGTGTGTGTGAGAGAGAGAGTGAGTGTGTGCCCAGGGAATGGATTGCCCAGTGCCTAAAATGGGGAACCCCCCCACCCCCCCCAGCCCTAATAGGGGATTAAGTGGAAGATAATTGATGGATGGATGGCTTGTGACTTTGTAAACATTAATTAATGCCTCATCGGTCGCACTGCACCATTGAAATAGCAACCCACCAAAGTGGGAGAGAACATCGCAAGCGACACACTGATTGGTTTATTGTACATGACGTCCAAAGCACACCCATAAATCAGGTCATGATGTCATCACGTAAAGAACAAACACAGACTGGTGGTTTATGACTCCATTGCTAAAGATAACTAAAATAAAGCCCTTCTTAGTTAGAGTATATAAACCTCCACGGGATCCTAAAGAGTATGAAGAGTATGGTGTGGATTTGTAAACAACACACACACTTATAAGATTATGAATGACAGATTAATAAACTGTCCTGAGAGTAAAAGCAGAGTGATCCGGTGCCTGACCTCAGTGAGAGGAATTGACCTGTTCACAGTGAACCACGGCGTTCGTCTCATTCTGAAACTCTGTCGGCCCCGAGATGTGCATTTCTTCTCCTCAGCATGTTCGGCCTGATTGTTGTAGTCTCACAGTTGTTCCTTCTCTCCTTCTCCGCCCCCCCCCCACCACCACCACCACCAAAACCTGAAGCATTGTTTAGTTTGGTCTCCATAGCAACGAGACAAACGAACAGCTCCCTGCAATCATACCATCATACCAGAGTTCAGCACAGTTTCAGCGATACTAATATAGAAACTGGTCATGTGGTTATCTGATCACGTCCCGAGAACTTGGACGGATCGGATCGGTTTGTTTAGTTCTGGAAGATGCGCACGTGTGTGAGGGGGGGAGAGAGAGAGAGAGAGAGAGAGAGAGAGAGAGAGAGAGAGAGAGAGAGAGAGAGAGAGAGAGAGAAAGAGAGCGAGAGAGAAAGAAAGCGAGCGAGAGATGAGGTGGAACATGCCTTAAAAAAAAAAAATATTTTTTTATATATATATATATATATATATATATATATATATATATATATATATATATATATATATATATATATATATACACACACACACACACACACACACACATACACCTATGTTTTATTGCTCCACTTATCTCCATGTTCCCCTTCCTATATAGATGAACTTTGTAGTTCTACAATTCCAGACTGTAGTCCATCTGTTTGTGTTCTATAGTACATACTGTGTACTCTGTTCAAATGGTCAGAACCCCAATAGTACCACCACATCCCAGCAGTGTCACTGAGGTAGAGAAATGAAACCACACTAAACCCCCCTCACCACATCAGTGTCACAGCAGAACTGACAAACAATCCACCACCCAAATGATACCTTTTCTGTGATGGTCCTGACCAACAGAGAACCGAGAACCGACAGGGGACGAACAACAACAAAGAAGACAGATGGACTACAGTCTGCAATTATAAAACTACAAACTCCATCTGTATAATAAGTGGAGGAAACAGATGATGGAGCAGGAACTCTGGACAGTTTCTGTATATTGGTTCATTATTGATCACTGTGTATTTAATACGGAGCAGTTTCGTACAGGAAGTTTTATTAAAGGTTATTATAGAACGGCCGTTTCCTCCTGAGCGCCGATTCTGGCTGCAGGCGCCTCGGGGCATTTCAGTCACGTTCACGAGGGAAAGTGTGAAGAGAACCTCCAGAGACGGAAGTTTGAGCTCGCAGCAGGAATCAACACCTCGCAAACAGCTCGCCGACGCCACAGCCGTGCCAAACCCGAGTCCAGCTCCAGTTCCGCCGCAGCGCGGGAAACCAGGTTACGGAGCGTCGGGTCGGACGTACCGCAGACTGGAATGCAGTGAGACGGGTTCCGTCGCACTGTGTGTTTATATGTTTATATAGAGAACGTGAGGAGAACGGTAGGAGCATGCTTCACGGTCTGTACCTCAGAGTCGGTCTCCCAGCACATGGACAGGGTTCCGGCTAAAATACCGACTCTGACCTACAGAACAATCTGTGGATTTGCTCTGGTTTTCTCTGGGTTCTCCGGTTATGTCCCACAGTCCAAAAACATGTATGCAAGATATATTGGCTGCTCTAATTTGCCCCATATAGTGTGCATGCGAGGTTGTGCACAGCGATGCATTGGCACCCCATCTCCCCAGCGTCCAAAACGTTCTCCCCCGGATGGACAGGTAGAACAATACCCCCCTCCCCTTTTATCAGTATCAAAAGCTTAAAATACATCAGTCATCTGTGGACATGTGACCGTGGCAGTTTAAGACGGAGGATCAGTGCATTTTAACACCGAGCTCAACCCTTTTAAACAAGTCGAGTCCTGATTTGACTTCAGAACAATTTATCCCCCAAAGAACGTCTCTATAAAGCCATCAAATCCGAAGCTTTGTTGGGGATTCAACAGGATTCCTAATGAAGCCATTGGAACCGTGACGACGCTGCCGGGTTCAATGCAAAGAACTGGAACTGCGCCAGCTGGAGCTACCTCCTGAAAAGGTTCCACACACAGAAGACCGAACAGGACAAACAAAATCCACGGTTCCTTTATCATTTAAGCTTCATTACACGCCACCCGAGCAGCAGAACCACCCGACTGACGGGTGGAGAAGCAGCACCGGGTCACACTTTTGTTTTCTGTCACCAGAGCAGATATCAGGACTCATCCTTTCGCTCCGAACGTTACATCATTTCCAAAAAAAATTTACGGGGGGAAAAAGAAAAAAAAAAAAAGGGTGACGGGATTATTACTGAATCCCAACCCGCCGACGCGGCGCATTCGCGTTCTTCTTCTCCATTATCGTGACATGCGTGATTACTAGCGACTATAAACCAGCGAGCCAGCGCGGCGGTTTGAAAAACGCAGCCGTACCGGGGACAGACGTTTTTATGCGTGAACATTCATGAGTTCCTCAGTGGAACGACCTCCACAGAGGTCAGACACAAAAGATTACGGCATGTGGTTCCGCGAGGGCGGAGATTTACACCCGCTTTTCAGAGACGAGCCGCCGGAGTCGCATACGGACAAACGGCCGCTGTAATTTAAAGCTTTTATCATCAAACACAGATCAGTTCCAAAATTAGAACCAGAGTGAGGACACAACCATATGAAGCACACAGTACAGTGTTTCAACTGAAAACAGGCATCACGACAGCTGCCGCTTCAACTGCCATTATAACCAATTACCATTTGCCAGTATTCCTGCCAAAGTTGCTGCTGCCACCACTTCTACCAAAGTTGCTGCCGCCACTACTTCTGCCAAAGTTGCCGCCGCCACTACTTCTGCCAAACTTGCTGCCGTCACTACTTCTGCCAAACTTGCTGCCGCCACTACATCTGCCAAAGTTGCTGCCGCCACTACTTCTGCCAAAGTTGCTGCTGCCACTACTGCCACTACTTCTGACAAAGTTGCTGCCGCCACTACTTCTGACAAAGTTGCTTCTGACAAAGTTGCTGCTGCCACAAAGTTGCTGCCGCCACTACTTCTGACAAAGTTGCTGCTGCCACTACTGCCACTGCTGCTGCCACTACTTCTGACAAAGTTGCTGCCGCCACTACTTCTGACAAAGTTGCTGCCACCACTACATCTGACAAAGTTGCTGCCGCCACTACTTCTGATACAGTTGCTGCCGCACTACTTCTGACAAAGTTGCTGCTGCCACTACTTCTGACAAAGTTGCTGCTGCTACCATTTTTGCCAATGCCGTTGCTGCCGCTGTTTTTCCTCAGCTGCCATTTCTGCAGCTGCTGTTACTGCAGCTTCCAGCGACCTGTCCGTGGGTATTTCTTTCCTTTCCAAGAGCCTCCACAAATTTAGATAATGATTTATCTCAGAGTGGCACGGCACTGCGGAAAAGCCATCCTATAATGACCTGCAGCTTCATCCATGAAACCCAACACCAAAGAAAACTTCCCGTTCCTCACTTAAAGAGCAGAGCCCCGGATCCTGCCCCACGCACCTCTGAACTGACTGCACTCTGCAGCGATGAGCTGCAGCACAAACAAGAGGAACCGTCTGGTACATGAGGAACGATGCCGTGACGAGTTCACACGGGGTCCGTATGGAGAGTTTAAGAAAAACGACAGCAGGAACCCGTACACAGAGAGCTCACTGATTTATTTTCACCTTCATTTACCGTGGAAGGATTATTTACACAACGTACTCGTGTATTTTGGTTCGGGTCCCGGTGACTCATGCTACCTCGCCGTTCCTAATGGGATTTATATACTGCCTGCCTTATTGCCCCGGACATGCCCCCAACAACCAGGAGTCCTGCTGTACATGCGCCGGCTACCGGGCAGACACTCCGGCTCTGGGGCTTTTATAGAACCCGTATAATCAGGATTTAAACCAGTCACATGTCCCTGCTGTATAAAAGGTTTAGATTTATTTACATTTCAGTGATGACATCACAACACAGAGTCAGGGTTTAAATGAACTGAAACATTTCATTAAAAAAAAAAAAAAAAAAAAAAAAAACTCATTGGCTAATAAAGAACACCATTCCATTTCCCATGCCCATCCGGGGAACATTTCGGGCACTGGGCAGATACACCCAGGACAGGACGCCAATCTATCACTGGGCACACACTCACTCACACACACACACACTCTATACACACACACTTTTTCAGGGTGTAGTTTTTTTAGGGTTATTTTTTTACAGGATGTAGTTTTTTTTCAGGGTGTAGTTTTTTTTTAGGGTTATTTTTTTTACAGGATGTAGTTTTTTTTTCAGGGTGTAGTTTATTTTTCCAGGTTGTAGTTTTTTTTTCAGGGTGTAGTTTATTTTTCCAGGTTGTAGTTTATTTTCAGGGTGTAGTTTTTTTTTCAGTTTGTAGTTTTATTTTCAGGCTGTAGTTTTTTTTCAGGGTGTAGTTTATTTTTCCAGGTTGTAGTTTTATTTTCAGGGTGTAGTTTTTTTTTCCAGGTTGTAGTTTTATTTTCAGGGTGTAGTTTTTTTTTCCAGGTTGTAGTTTTATTTTCAGTTTGTAGTTTTTTTTTCCAGGTTGTAGTTTATTTTCAGGGTGTAGTTTTTTTTTCCAGGTTGTAGTTTTTTTTTCAGGGTGTAGTTTATTTTCAGGTTGTAGTTTATTTTTTCAGGTTGTAGTTTCATTTTCAGGTTGTAGTTTCATTTTCAGGTTGTAGTTTTTTTTTCAGGGTGTAGTTTTTTTTCAGGTTGTAGTTTATTTTTTCAGGTTGTAGTTTATTTTTTCAGGTTGTAGTTTTAATTTCAGGTTGTAGTTTTATTTTCAGGCTGTAGTTTTTTTTTCAGTTTGTAGTTTTATTTTCAGGCTGTAGTTTGGGGGACGTGCCTGTTGCTCTTGCAGCCTCCATTTCCTCAGCACTTCTCCACCGAACCCTTAAAGCCAGCACTGTGTCATCACGAAGCTGCAAAGACTTAGAGGATCGGCACCGAAGCCTGCGAGCGAGAGGATCATGTGATCCTGGCAGGCGCTGAGCTGAATCTGCCCCTGAGCCACCCCGCCACGTTGGAAACGCAGAGGTCTCAGCACAGTCCTCAGCGCAGCCACGCCTCAGAAGAGCTGCCTCGCCGTGCGCCTCCGTGTCACTCCGGATGTGTCATCACAAAGGTGCCGTGCCCAGACCGGCAGAGGGACGCCGGCGGGACGTGGGAACATGTTTGTGGTGCTTCACGGGACTCCTGCTGTTTTTCCAGATCAGCGCGGCGTGACGCCCAGCCCGCTGATTTGAATCAGAAGCGGGGGCATCATCAATCCACATGAACGCGCCTTATTTCCTGTGCATTACCTCAGCGCTGATGTCATGAGCCGGCAGCTGCAGAGTGAACACACATGAACCCAGTCGTCAGGCTCCTTTTAGAACGTTCGAGCAGCGCACTTGAAATGCTGAGCTCAGGGATTGGCTCGCGGCGGCATGCTTAAATTCCACAGAGAACAGGAAACGGATCCTCGCGACCTGAAAATAAATCACTGTCGCAGATGCTGGGACCAAACAAACCTTTGGACCTAGAACCGACGTATGGGGGGGGCACCGCCGCTCAGAGGTCAAGGTACCGGAAGGTTGAGGACCCTTTATGATGTTGTTAATGGAAGGCCCAGAGCACAGTGGCGCCCTCTGTACGCTGTAGATCTAAGAGGTTGGGGTCAAGTGTTAACATACCGCCTCAAGGGCCCAAACTTGCCGATTGAGGGTCAGAAAACCAACCAATTACCCAGGGTCCCGAGCTGGCCAGGGGCCCACAACGACAACTTTTGTCACAGTCATCGCAGTAAAGTACAGCGACAATGTTATTGGAACCCCCCACCCAAATTTAAGGAGGCCACACCCACTTACTGCTAAACTGACCCCACACCTCACGCTCTTTTTAGGTTGTCTGTAGGTTAATGAGTACAGAGGATGGGAGCGATGTGTCAAATGTTACCAATAAAATATTACTTCTGTTAAGTAGTTCTGGGGCCCCAAACAGCATGAAGCGGCCCCGGATTAGGGCGGACTCTCCACCCGAGGACGACCAATGAGCCTCATTCCGACAGGCGCCGCGCTCTAATCTTCGGCGTGCTGATGTGTGAACAGCAAGCGAGCGCTCAATCCGCCGGCAGATGACATCACCGACTCATCCACCGCTCGTGTTCTTCATAAAGCCCACATGTGTCCGGTCAGCGCCACAATTACGGGGTTCAATCTCCACCACATGCTCCGGATAATCAGCGCGTTATATTCGGGATAGGAAACAGAACAAATCACCAGGACTAATGACGGGAAGCCAGCCAGGAGTCGTAACGCACCAGAGACCGGGCCTTGTAGCGTCTGGGCTCCCAGTGATGTCATCATGAGCGTCGGCCGCCGTCTGGGACCGGGCTCTTACCTTTCGGAGGGCATTCCTCGGGCATGAGCTCACCGCCCGCGCCACCCCCGCCGACAGGAGCCAATGGAAAACCAACGGCAACAAAGAGCCTTGTCCCAGATCCCGGCGGGTCGGCTGACCCGAAACACTGAGGGGGCTCCTCGAGGCGAGGTCAGCTCTCAGTATTGTTAGTGTTACACAATAAATGCCACTCTGCAGGACCGATGGGCACGTAAGCGCCAGAGCGTCGGGTGGACGAGCGCAGGGGGGGACTGCATGTGACCCAAATTGAAAAAGAACAGCGCAACATCGCGGTCTGAAGGCAGCCATGACCCCGTTCCAATAATAAAATGACTAATTTATAGCATCTCAACATCTGCTAATGAGAACGCTCTGCCTGCACGTTTTAAGAACCCTGTGCCAGACTTCAAACGAGGCCCCGGCATGTTCCAGTAAGTTCATTAAGTGTGTGATGTTTCAGCTGCGGGGGAAAAAAAAAAAAAAAAAAAAGGTGATAAACATGATTAAAAACCACAATTTTCACAACCCCCCCGGGGGCAATCGTGACTACCCTGTGTCATTTGGGTGAATTATATTAGCATGTGAAGGTAATTCTTCGGATCTGGTTTACATACAGTTGAGAACACCGTGTTCGACTATGGAACTCCTGAGCTCTGCGTAAACTTCTAATAGCCTCTAATTAAAAGTCATTACACTAATGCATTTCCTTCGGATTACATCATGACGACCTCTTAAACAGGTCAATATGTAGAGCCGGAACCGTGCCAAGGTTCTATTTGTGGAACAGAAGGTCTGATGTTGAACTAGTAACATCACTGGAGGTCCGTGTCCAGATCAGGCCCTCGTGTGATGGGACGGCGGCCTGGATGGGGGATTCTCACTGTAATGAGTCAAGGAGGAGGGAGAGGGGGCACCACAGCCCAGGTTGAGGTTTTCATGACTTTGAGAACAAGACACACCGGTCCCTAAAATCCCAGATAATCCATGAAGTGGAACTCATGGTCCCCTGCAACCTCAACACCAACATCAAGACGTCCCACATGGTTCCGCGCATTCATACTGCAAGCAGCAGCTTTCATCTGAGTGCGAGTGCAGCGGGGCTATTTGGGGGAGGAGTTCCTTCTCTGTCATTTGATGAAGACCTGCATTTATTCCAAGGCAGTGAGCTCACTCTGCTGGGTGGAAGAGCTGAAGATGTTCCCACTTAACCGCGGGGAGGTACCGTATGCTTTACATGCTGATGGCATCTCGATTACATTCCGTCAGAGTTCAACCGCCAAAAAGACGGAAAGTGTGGGTCATGAGGACCGTGATGGGGAAGCAGGGGGAGGTCGTGCAGAGTGAGGGAGTGAGCTCAGGGCCTGGCACGGTCGGTCGAAATGATGTTTAAGAAGAACCAGAAAGGGTTCTAGTCACAGAGTCAGTGGTGGATGAGAATTTGGGTTAATAGACAGAAGGTTGTCGTTGAGGCGGTTGGAGCTCCTGTGTAAAGTTTCTATTGGCTCGAAAGGCATGAGGTCATGAGCGTCCCACTGAATGTTGTTTAGATTCTATTCAGCAACAATGAGACGACTGTGAGACCAAACTGCAGAAGATCCTCTCAGACGTGACGATGTTTGGAGGCAAGATGGCGAAACGCAAATAAAACCCAGAGTCTGAGATCTGAAATGTAAGTTTTCGTTCACTGAGGACAAGTTTCTTTAAAAAAACTGCTCTTAAATTCACTTTGTGTGCATATAAACATGAGTGTGTCGTTTTTTCGGGTTTGTGCTCAATAAAAGTGGGTCACAATTTAATGACAGTGAGAAAATGTGGGTCCCGGGATGAGAGCAGTTGAGAACCCCATTCAAAAACCAATTGGCACGTCACTTGCTGTTCCATTTAAGAGCCAGGTGCGCTCTGACTTTGGTGGATTGCCATTTCAACGACGCAGGGAGATCAGGCCAAGCAACAAGTAGAACATAAAGCACAATACACAGTGTCTTGAACCTGACATTGTTCCTGTAGCAGAAAAAAGGATGGATGAGCAGAACCTCACCCTGCCTCAGCTCAGGTTACCCTTTTTTCTCTTCAGCAGAGATCAGCCGGCGGGTGAAACCAGAAACCCTCGACTGAGAGCGAAGGAACAAAAGGACAAAAGCACGAAACACTCAATGACTAAAAAAAGAACCTTCTGAACACCTCATCACAGAACAAAAGCAGAAGAGAGATTTCTAAAAGGCCTCGAACACTTTTAACCAGAGCCGAAAAAAAGATCAGGAGATGCCATCAGGGTCATTCACCCAACTGTGGTTCTGAGATACCGAACTAACGACCAGAAGGTGGGGGTGTGTTCCATCCCATCACCGCCAGATCACGGCATAGATCCGAGTAAACGATGGAATTTGAAACCTTCAACCTTCAAATTGATGGCCACAACTTTCCTCCAGAATCAAAGAGCTACACAATAGAACACTGACTGTAGCACAATGTAGATGGTCCACCATCGTTCAGCGATGGAAGCCTGGAGCAATAAGGGTTAAATGGGCCTTGCTTAAGGACCCACATTCTGAGACTTTGAGTGGACTTTTGTCCTTTAAACTGACAGCCCAACGATCGAACCACAGAGCAACATCCATCCATCCATTATCTTCCCCTTAATCCTCTACTAGGGTCGCGAGGGGGGGGGGGGTTCCCCATGCCCATCCAGGGGAGAACGTTTGAGGCGCTGGGCAGATACACCCAGGACAGGGCGACAATCTATGGCTGGGCACACACTCACACACACTCTATATGGGGCAATTTGGAGAATTCAATTGACATTGATCCACGTTTTTGGACTGTGGGAGGAAACTGGAGAACCGGAGGAACCCACGCGGACACGGGGAGAACAAGAAACCACCCAGATTGGGACTGGAACCGGGAAACCGTAGCACGGAGAGGAGAAAATGGCCAACCACTAAGACACCGTACCGCTCCTGTAGAGCTACAAGGTTCTGTATACAGGTCTGGCACTTTAATTTGAACCCTGAGTTTGGGGCAATGGAGGATTATGGACTCAATTTCTCGTACCTCGGTCTTTGTCAGTGTTCCTTTGTTTTCTCTACATCCTTCACTCGGTTCTTTAATAGTCACGACCCCCACAGTACGATCTCAGAGCAGGTGTTATTTGGATGCGTGTTCCGCTGGTGCGATTAGATCAGACGCAGCAGTGCTGCTGAAGCTTTTAAATACGATCGTCCTTATTCCTGCATCTAGCACTCGGGGCAAACAGTGCATACTTCAGTGATGGAACTCTTATGTCTGAACTTGCCTCCTTAATGAAAGTAAACCAAATTAAACAGCGTTTATTACGATGATGTCATCTTCATGCACGGCGGCCAAAATAAATAAACGGCTTTAAAAATCCAGCAAATCGGGGGAGCTCTAGTTCTGGGACATCAACACACAGAACGGCGGAGACGATTACGATCCGACTCGGGCGCTAAATAAAAAACGGGTTGGAGTTCTATGGGTTTCTTTGTTTGCTCTTTTATACGTTCTCGTAAAAAACCCCTCCACGCCTTAATCCGGCAGACATGTCTGAACTGCAAGTCAACCCACCAGTGGTACCTTCCGGTGGGCAACGCGAGGCTGGGTACGGTTCCTGAATAAGCAGAGGTTCAGTCCTTGGGTGGAGTGTTCGTGAGCCGAAAGATCGTTCGCGCCGATAGTCCTCCTTCATCGCTGCTGCGGTCATTTTTTTTTCTTCCACAAGCTGACGAGAGTTGACTTTATTGAGATGTTCCAAGTTAAAAGTCAGGTTTTGGGTTCCATGTTGGCTTCGGTTCTTTGGTTCTAGATCAATCAGTTCAAAGCATTTGATTTCTGTTAGCTCACTTTTATCCAACGTGATGACAAACTAATGGCGGAGAGTAGAACTCGGGGTCAGCCATGATGCAGCACCCCTGGGGCAATAAGGCGTTGAGGGCCTCTCTCAGGGGCCCACATCAGCTCAGGGTTTGAAATAAAAGATGCTCATTGACCGCGATCAGTGCGGCACGGCAACACTAAGTTTCCATGTTCCCCATGGGTTCCATGTTCCCCTCCTCATGTCCCCATGGGTTTCCTCCCACAGTCCATAAACACGTTATGTAGGGGCAATTTCGAGCAGCCACGCTACACAATCCAAGGTGAAGCGGCTGCTCGATATTGCCCCTATATAACGTGTGCCCAGCGATGGATTGGCACCCCGTCCTGGCTTTATCTGCCCAGCGTCCCGAAACACTATCCCCCAGATGGTCCCCCCCCCATCCCATCCCATCCTCTGCAGGACCTGTGGACATGTCCCCTCAGCTGCCACTACGAGAAATTAAAAAATCTGTAGTACATTCGGTATGAAATAGAAGCCATTTAGGTCACACACACACACCCACACCTCAGTGCTTCCTGTTACACATTTGGGCCAGGGGGGGCGGGGGGGAGGGGGTACATGTTTTTCATTAGCCTCAGAAGAAAAAGCATTTGAAAAATGTGCCCTCATCACCGGCCCGGTGCAGGATTGTGCAAGCGCTGAGCTCAAACCCCAGGAGAGTCAACCATTAACTCCAACTTAACACTGATCCACCGGACGAGTCTAAAGTCTGATTCTGCAGAACGTCCCTCATACTCACCCTATACCCCCCCCCCCCCCGTTTCATATCCCCCCCACCATGTCTTGGGTATTATTTGTCATTATCATTGTGTTTCTTTATTTAAATGATTCACATCATCACCGGTTACATCCAGGACAATGGTGCGAGTCTGTGCCTGTGGTTCTGCCTTGGGACCTTCCTGCATTTCCAAAGCTGCACACGTGTTCTTTGGTTCTCATGCCAGTGATGTAAATGTTTTCCTGCGCTGACCTTGGCCGTGCCGCAGGAGTCGGGTTCACAGACACCACGGGAGGCTCGGGCCAACAGGAAAACACACTGGCTGCTCAGTGCGGCGTGAGCGCTCGTCCTTAAAATAATGGAAGAGCTGGACGAGTGCAAAGAGCGGCGGCGGGAAACGGGACGACGCCTACGGCTGAACGGCAGCGAGACCGCAAGAGCAGCCATGACTGCGCGCACTGTGAGGCGCTGCAACAAGGGAAGGTGGCACCGACGCGCCTCAGTTTATTTAGGCACGCCGAGTGGCGTCCGATTCCTGCCAGGACAAGAACGTAGCGTGGTGGTAAAGGTTTGGAAACCGGGCGCCATGGCAACCCTGAAACATTTGGATCGGAGGTCTTCACGCCACTTTATTTTCTCTCAGAAGGCGGAGGACGCGGCCGCCAGAAATGTAATCACACAGTCACATCTGACCGAGTGGAGGTTCTCTCCGCCGCGTACCACCAGACCCACAAGGTTGGGACTGCTATAGATTTTAGGAGGTCAGACTCGAGCGGTGTTCCAATGCGGGTAGTGTTTATTTTTTTATGTTAAAACTTTTGGGGATGGTCCAGTCTGTTCAAGGGGCGGCACAGAGGTTCCACCCTACAACACAAGAAGGAGAGGTCCCCCACGGAACCTTGGTCCTAATGAGGTGCCTGAGACGTTCGCTCCTTCGGCCTCCGACCTGTGGAGTTCCTTCCACCGTCCCGGGGCGTTCCTTCCACCGGCCCGGGGCGTTCGCTCCCGAGGCCCCCGGCCTTGTGCGTTCGCTTCCGAGGCCCTGGGCGTTCGCTCCCGAGGCCCCCGGCCCTGGGCGTTCGCTCCCGAGGCCCCCGGCCCTGGGCGTTCGCTCCCGAGGCCCCCGTCCCTGGGCGTTCGCTCCCGAGGCCCCCGTCCCTGGGCGTTCGCTCCCGAGGCCCCGTCCCTGGGCGTTCGCTCCCGAGGCCCCCGTCCCTGGGCGTTCGCTCCCCAGGCCCCCGTCCCTGGGCGTTCGCTCCCCAGGCCCCCGTCCCTGGGCGTTCGCTCCCCAGGCCCCCGTCCCGGGGCGTTCGCTCCCCAGGCCCCCGTCCCGGGGCGTTCGCTCCCCAGGCCCCCCCGTCCGGGCGTCGCTCCCCAGGCCCCCGTCCCTGGGCGTTCGCTCCCCAGGCCCCCGTCCCTGGGCGTTCGCTCCCCAGGCCCCCGTCCCTGGGCGTTCGCTCCCCAGGCCCCCGTCCCTGGGCGTTCGCTCCCCAGGCCCCCGTCCCTGGGCGTTCGCTCCCCAGGCCCCCGTCCCGGGGCGTTCGCTCCCGAGGCCCACGTCCCTGGGCGTTCGCTCCCGAGGCCCCCCCGGGGCGTCCCCGGGGCCCCTGTCCCGGTTCCCCAGGCCCACGTCCCTGGGCGTTCGCTCCCGAGGCCCCCGTCCCGGGGCGTTCGCTCCCGAGGCCCCCGTCCCGGGGTGTTCGCTCCTGAAAGCCAGGCCTCAGGCCCAAAATATGAAGGCAAGAAATTTAAAAAAATTCCCAAATCAGCTGTTTTTTCAATGAACCTCTTTATTGTTAATTCAATTTAAGCTTAAATCCTAAAATAAAGGAGGGGCTTGATAGATTTGGCCATTATACCTGTCGGGGCATCCCACCACCACCATCATCATCATCAGGGCTCCCTGCTGACTGTAAACACACAGAGGGGATTCCTGGGATTCTGGGACAGATACCAGGCTGAGAGTCCAGGCAGAAACATGAGGTTTGTGTTTCCCTCTGACGTCAAAGCGAACTCGTCTCTGTGAATGCCAGGATGTCGGGTTTACGCTTCGACAAAACAAAGTGATTGGGAACACGAATGTTCCAGAACAAGCTACATCATTCAGGCTCGGACATTTTCCAGTCGGCTCGGCCAGGCTTCCCCCCCCCTCCTCCTCCCCGTGCACCTTCCAGCCATTTTCCATCCCAGGTTTGACAAAAAAAAAAAAAGAATAAACTTCCTTCCTCTGGCCCAACCCCCTGCTCAGCACTTCCTGTGGACCTGTTACACCTGATTTGGCCAGTTCTTCCACTCCGCAAGACAATGGGGATTCCAGATCGTAAAGATAAGGCTTTCACGTTCACATAAAGCCCATAAATCGTCAGGAAGCCCGGACTTGGTATTCGAATCCTCAGGAGGGACAGCGGCATGGAGAGTTCTGGATTCTGCTCTTTTGATGCAGTGAGGGGCTTCCTTTAAATGAGGAATCCAGAACTACGGCACTGGAGTGACCTCTGAAAACTCGCTCTTAGGAGACAGGATGAAGAAGCGGCATGCATCGCTTCCTGTATGTGCAACAGTACGTGCTCTTTGTTTGACGGTCAATGAGGGGACGGTCCGGCAGAACCGGTCATGATGGTTTTGGGGAAAACTATGAATAATAATAAATAAATGAATAAATAAAGAAAAATAATAAACACCATCATACAACCCAGAAAAGTCATGAAGGAAACGCTCGCACAGAGCTGCAAGAAATGCTGACAGGAGTCTAAACCTGCAAGTTCCTGACAGTGCTGTGGCAAATGAGTAGGAGGCCTGATGGGGAGGGAGGGGGGGGTTTGGCTGACTGCTTAAACAGCAGTTGTGTTTTTACATGAGGTCATTTAGCAGAGGACTTACAAGTATCCCAACTTCAGAACACAGAGCTGATACAGCAATGGAGCATTGAGGGTTATGGGCCTTGCTCAAGAACCCACAATGGTTACATCAGTGGACCCGGGATTAGAATCCACAACCTACAGATTAATAACCCAACACCCTGACCACTGAGCACCACACACACTATAGAAGGGTCACTGACATACCTGAGCCTAAGCCCCGGAATTACAATCCATTAAACCATCAGGGACATGCATTCAGGTGGAAACCTGCCGTCGGATTGGTATAAAAGAAGCGGTTAGGGTTTGAAGTTTAACCCATTAAAACCGCAGGGACTCTCAGCTTAAACAGCAGTTGTGTTTTTACATGAGGTCATTTAGCTTACAAGTATCCCAACTTGGTTGGGGTCAGAACACACAGCTGATACAGCAATGGAGCATTGAGGGTTACGGGCCTTGCTCAAGAACCCACAATGGTTACATCAGTGGACCCGGGATTAGAATCCACAACCTACAGATTAATAACCCAACACCCTGACCACTGAGCTCCACACAATATAGAAGGGTCACTGACATCCCTAAACCAAAGCCCGGGAATTACAATCCACTAGACCATCAGGGACATACATTCAGGTGGAAACCTGCCGTCGGGTTGGTATAAAAGAAGCGGTTAGGGTTTGAAGTTTAACTCATTAAAAATGCAGGGACTCTCAGCTTTACTACAAAATAAATCAGGTTAACTTAATCCAGAGAGATGGGGATTTGTTAATCAGTGTTTTGTGGATTAACAGTTGGTCCGGCGTGTTACACAGTAACAAAGAAGTTATTAAATCTTTACATAATCAAAACATATTACAGAATGTACAGTCGTCAGTCAAATGCAGAATGTGAAACGTGGAGGCTGGTGGTGCACTGAATGATAAAGACCTCCTGCTGGGCTTTAAATAGAACGGTCAGCATTTAAAGAAACGGAGCTGAATGTCTGAAGGTTCTGTTATTTCGCGTCCTGACCGCGGTTCACACCCGGCTGTGATAAGAGTGATAACGCTGAACTCATCATTCAGGTCAAACCGGCCACCGCCTTAAACCATGGCCTCCGAACTCCACACCGTCCACTTCTGCGCTTCAGATCAGAAATCAGAAAACAGAAAGAGCTTCCGGTGAGGAATATGGACAGATGTTCAAAAACAAAAACTGGAACTGTGTTGATTTCACTCTCACTCGCTCACACTCACTCTCAGGTGTCACACTTGCTCACACTCTCAGTCTCAGTCTCTCACATGTTCACGCTCAGTCTTGCACTCTCAGTGTCTCACACTCACTCTGAGTCTCTCACTCTCAATGTCTCACTCTGTGTGTGGCACTCTCAGTCCCTCACTTATGTCTAGTCTCACATATGGCGCCAATCCATCACCGGAGACACACTCACAAGATAGGGGCAATTTAAAGCAGCCAATTCACCTTAAATCCACGTTTTTGGACTGTGGGAATAACTGGAATAACTGGAAAACCCACAAAGTTACTTTATTCAATTAAAATATTCATTCATTCATTATCTCCCGCTTTATCCTCTATTAGGGTCACGGGGTGGGGGGGGGTTCCCCATGCCCATCCAGGGGAGAACGTTTCGGCCGCTGGGCAGATACACCCAGGACAGGGCGCCAATCCATCACTGGGCACACACTCACTCACACACACTCTATATGGGGCAATTTGGAGAATTCATTTAACTTGATCCATGTTTTTGGACTGTGGGAAGAAACCGGAGAACCAAGATGAGACGCAAGAAGAATAAAATCTGTAAAATCGTCTATAAAAGCAGGTCTTAATGACATGAATATGAGGCATCAGCAGCCCGTTGGTGTTTGAGGCCTCACGCTGTGATGTAATCACCCTCCACACGGAACGCAGGACTATGACATCACTCTGGCTGCGTCCCAAACCACTTCAAAACATCTTCGCAGTATATATAAGTAAAAGGATTAAAGCAGATATATCAGGCATTAACTGGTGGGGGTGTGGTAGCTTAGTCATTACAGTGTTGGGGACTTAAAGAATGTAGAGAACCGGATGGACTACAGCTTGTAAATGCAGAACTACAAAGTCCATCTATGATACAAACTCATTAAAACTTCTATATGGACAGTGAGAGCGATAACGAGGAGCGGCTCATTACACAACGGTTTTAATGTGAGGATGTCTGAATGGCAATTCTACCCCCTCCCAAACTCCCTCCCACCCCCCACCCACCCAACCCGTCAGACCTGATGTGGTGGTCGATCTGAAGTGCCCCAGCAAGTCCAACAAAGTAACTATAAACCCCTCAGCGTTATGGGGGGGTATGGAAGCCCAGCGGTCCGGGTGTTGGGTTATCAATCTGTAGGTCATGGGTTCCAATCTGAGGTCCAATGACGTTCCCAATGTGGGTCCTTGTGCAAGACCCATAACCGTCATTGGTCCAGAGGTGCTGCATCATGGGCCAACCCTGTGTTCTGAGCCCAACCCGCAGGTTTCTGCAACGGTAAATCTAATGTAAATATAAATAAATAAATACGTACCAGGGACTCGGTTTAACTACGTGAATGAACCTGGGTGGAATGACGAGGTGAGTGTAACGCTCGGATAGCTGTAAGGACTTTTATTTTGTTAGCTTTATTAGAGAAAGGCTTAAAATCCTAAGCACCCGGTTGTTTGCATGATTTCATCTCCTCTGCGAAATAACAAAGGAGCATATAACCAAACATACACGGGATTAGACTGCACAAAAGAGAGGAGCACAGGACTCGTTTGACCACCCAAGAACCCCCCCCCCCGCCACACTACACCGCGTCCTGACTAAAACAGCAGGACGGATGATCCCGCGTTCCGCACACTCCCCCGTATTCAGTGGACTATTCTTTAGAGATTAGACTCTGGCTCAATCCAACGTCGCGCCGGAGCTGTGAGGACGGAGGCCTGTGGCGGCTTGCGGTCGCCGCCGTGATTAAAGGGCCCGAAACGCCAAGCGAATTCCGCGGGCATGACTCTAAACACGAGTTCTAAAAGCGCATCTTTGTTTAGCCTGAGCTCACGGGGCGCGGGGAGGGCTGGCGGAGGCGGGGATCCAGCTTTCAACAGGTTCCAAGGTCAGGATGCCGGAGCAGGCCGCCGCAGAGCCGCTCCGTGGGCCGCCGTGCCGATAGGGTCCCCGCCAGAGTGAAGGTCAGAGTGGAGCGGCGGGCACGGCGGGATCCACGTCACACGAGCGGCGGTGGTTTTCGGGAACGCCGAAAACCGGAGGTCAGAGTGGAGGTCAGAGTGGAGGTCAGAGTGGAGCGGCGGGCACGGCAGGATTCTCATCACACGAGCGGCGGTGGTTTTCGGGAACGCCAAAAACCAGAGGTCAGAGTGGAGTGGCCGGCACGGCGGGATCCGTGTCACATGAGCTGCGGTGTTTTCGGGGATTGCCGAAAACCGGAGGTCAGAGTGGAACGGCGGGCACGGCGGGATCCCGTCACACGAGCGGTGGTGGTTTTTGGGAACGCCGAAAACCGGAGGTCAGAGTGGAGCGGCGGGCATGGCGGGATCCGTGTCACACGAGCGGCGGTGGTTTTCGGGAATGCCGAAAACCGGAGGTCAGAGTGGAGTGGCCGGCACGGCGGGATCCATGTCACACGAGCGGTGGTGGTTTTTGGGAACGCCGAAAACCGGAGGTCAGAGTGGAGGTCAGAGTGGAGTGGCGGGCACGGCGGGATCCGCGTCACACGAGCGGCGGTGGTTTTCGGGAACGCCGATTACAGACAGGAGACGATGCAACGCGCATCAGCCTCCGAACGGGGGGAACTGCCAGAGCTATAAAAGCCGTAAAGTTAACCGCCGTGTGGCTTGCGGTTGCTGGACCGAGCCCAAGGCCTGATGGGTGAACTTGGAGTGACCATGTGGGGGAACACATGGAAAGACACTCAGGCCTGGTTTATACTTTAGAGCTGAGCTTAGCTGAAGACTCGCGAACGTCAAACGTCAGCACAACACAGAGCGTCGTCGTCGTCCCACCCACAAGGGGGCGTGTCATCGGGGATGAGGTCTCCAAAACGTCAGACCCCGTTCAGCGGCTTGATTCCAATCAGAGCAGTTTAAACCCCAACCACTGCTTTCAACAGCCGTTCATCACATTTGAGTTCAGATTTGGTCACTTCACCCAAAACAACCTACAAGTTTTCCAACTTGGTTGGCGCCAAAAGACGGGGTGGGTCATGAAACTGCCCCCCAGAGAAATGAGGGGTAAATATCTACGGTGGTAACTTCAGTGAACCTGGGATTTGAACCCATAACCTTTAGATTGACAGCCCAACACCCGAACAAACCATTAGGCTACCACACCAACCCAAGTCCACCGATCCATCCATTATCTTCTGCTTTATCCTCTACTAGGGTCTTGGGGGGGGGGGGGTTCCCCATGCCCATCCAGGGGAGAACGTTTCGGGCGCTGGGCAGATACATCCAGGACAGGGTGCCAGTCTATCTCTGGACACACACTCACTCACACACACACTCTATATTGGGGCAATTTGGAGAACTCAATTGACCTTGCTCCATGTTTTTGGACTGTAGGAGGAAACCGTAGAACTCTGAGGAAACCCACCCAGACACGGGGAGAACAATGGAAACTCCACCCATTTTGGAATTGGGATTCCAACTGGGAATGCCCAACGCTGAAAGGTGAACGTGCAAACCACTAAACCACCGTGCCCCCCCCCAACCCAAGTCTCCAACTCCAACTTAGAACCCAAAATATTCTGAATGATTGATCAGCTCATTCTCGGTCCGGGTTCGTGATGACATCTCCTGCACACAGCGCAAACTGCTTTGTTTTTATTTAAATAAAATAGAAGTTAAAGTTAACGGACACAGAATACTGTTCCCCCTGAGCACAATAGCACTAATTACTAATCACTCTTGGCAACCAATCACTGATGTTGCTGCCCAAACCATGTGGACGTGCTGGGGCATTGTTTTTGTAACCTCTGGACCAATGAGAGTTAAAGATCTTATTTAAGAACCCACATTGGTGACATCACTGGACCTTCAGCCTTCAGATTAATAACCCAACGCCTTAAATCACCGAGGAACCCAAACCAAAAGAGACGCTACTTTATATAAAGTAATTGCAACCAATTGCCTTTAGTCACGCTACTAAAACCAAGAAATACATTTAATTAAATACTGACAACACGACCTCATCTTAATAAATCTGTCTTTGCAGTTTAAATAAAACATGAAGATGTTCTCACTTCGGTTTCAGGCCAAAGAATCCGAACCGGAGATCCCCGAGAAACGCAGACAGAACCCACGAACGAGCTTCTGACGACAATAACGCCATGAAGAACCGAACAGTCTGTGGCTGTGAAACACGAGCGACCCGTTTACAGTTCGCCGGCTGAGTGTCACCGACATGTAGACAACAAATAGTGTGGTTCTCACAGAACCGGCAAGCTGGAGACGTCTGTTCTTCAGGACCCATGGACGCTTGTTCACAAACGATTCAGAGAAGTTGGACAAGGAAGGAAACAGAACCGTTAAGACACAGAACACCGAAAAATCATTAGGAGTCGCTTAATAGAGGGAGTGGTAGCTCAGTGGTTCGGGTGTTGGGCTGTCAATCTGAAGGTTGGGGGTTCAAATCCCAGGTCCACTGAAGTTACCAATGTGGGTCCTTGAGCAAGACCCTTAACCCTCATTGCTCCAGGGATGTTGTGATGAACCCTGTGCTCACCTTGTAAGTGGCTTTGGATAAAAGCATCTGCTAAATGACCAAATATTCATTCATTCATTATCTTCCGCTTTATCCTCTATTAGGGTCGAGGTGGGGTTCCCCATGCCCATCCAGGGGAGAACATTTCGGGCGCTGGGCAGATACACCCAGGACAGGGCGCCAATCTATCACTGGGCACACACTCACTCACACATACACACTCTATATGGGGCAATTTGGAGAACTCAATTGACTTTATCCATGTTTTTGGACTGTGGGACGAAACCGGAGAACCCGGAGGAAACCCACGCGGACACGGGGAGAACATGGAAACTCCACCCAGATGGGGATTCGAACCGGGAATCCCTAGTGCTGCGAGGAGAACATGCTAAACCACTAAGCCACCGTGCCGCCATGACCAAATCTAAATATATAAATATAACAGAGGAGACAGAGGAACATAGAACCTCAGATCTGATGAGGGGGATCATTCAGGACCCGAACGTTACACCAACCACAACAAACAACAAACGCATGAGGACACGCTGCAGCGTCGCCGGCTTTCGGGACTTCATTCCGCCTCCTTGCCAGGGTTCTGCAGTTCCGCCGCGGTACCACGCGGAGATAATCTCCTGAAGTAATTGTAGGAAAGAGGAGCATTCTTAAGAAAACCGCCCGGGCCGTTTCAGAACACCGGAGAACCTCGCGTAATTGAAGCCATATTCGCTGGAAGCCGTTCAACTCCCACAGCGAGTCGAGTCACGGTTCGAACCCGAGACCACAGAGACGTGGAAAAGTGCAAAACCCCGGCTCATCTGTCCGCCGAACACGGAAACCAGTGCCTTCAGACGGATTCTCTGCGTTTAAAGAACGTTCCGACTGCATTATGGGAGGAAGACGGGATGATGGACGTTCCCAATGTTACAAATGTTCAAACGTATGGACACGCCCCCTTTTAACTCCACCATCCATCCTCCATTTATCTTCCGCTTCATTCTATATTAGGGTCGCGGTGGGGTTCCCCATGCCCATCCAGGGGAGAACGTCTTGGGCGCTGGGCAGATACACCCAGGACAGGACGCCAATCTATCAATGGACACACGCTCACTCACACAGACACAATCTATATGGGGCAATTTGGAGAACTCAATTGACCTTGATCCAGGTTTTTGGACTGTGGGAGGAAACCGGAGAACCCTGAGGAAACCCACGTGGACACGGGGAGAACATGGAAACTCCACCCAGATGGGGATTTGAACCGGGAATCCCCAGCGCTGAGAGGAGAACATGCTAAACCACTAAGCCACCCTGCCGCCCTTTAACTCCACCTACTGCCATGAAATAATCATGTGACCTTTTAGTGGCAGGCAGTGAATTTCGACCTCACATACCTTGAGTGCTGTTGTTGTACAGTGACATCACTCATACGTTTGTCCTCATCCTCAAAGAAGGAGGACAAACCACAAGGAGGCGTGACCTCCCCGGCCCCGCCCACTTGACCCACTCACTGATGTGTAGAACATCTGCGTGCATGTGGAACTCTTAGCACCGGGATGCTTTCTTTAAACAAAAATAAATTAATTAATTAAATCTATAAAAACTGAGGGCGGCACGGTGGCTTAGTGGTTTGGCATGTTCTCCTCTCAGCGCTAGGGATTCCCGGTTCGAATCCCCATCTGGGTGGAGTTTCCATGTTCTCCCCGTGTCCGCGTGGGTTTCCTCCGGGTTCTCCGGTTTCCTCCCACAGCCCAAAAACATGGATCAAGTCAATTGAGTTCTCCAAATTGCCCCATATAGAGTGTGTCTGTGTGAGTGAGTGTGTGCCCAGCGATGGATTGGCGCCCTGTCCTGGGTCTATCTGCCCAGCGCCCGAGACGTTCTCCCCTGGATGGGCATGGGGAACCCCACCACGACCCTAATAGAGGATAAAGCGGGAGATAATGGATGAATGAATGAATATAAAAACTGAACTGAGACTAAAGTTTACAGAAGAGCCAGAACGTGTTCTATAACCACGCGGCTCTACGGAACGCGAGAACGTCGAGTCTCACAGCGTATATTCTTTAAAAGTCATATGAGCAGCAGGTTTTAATTCTAATTCGATGTTCAAATCGTAAATGTTCGTATTGGTTTCCACGCCGATGTTTCGTGGACGCAGTCAGAACGTTCCGTCGTTAATGAGCACGGTTCCCTCTGGCTGTCGACCGGTTGGTCGTCATTCCCGGCCACATTAAGGAGAAATTCCCCTCGTGGTTCTGCAGATACGTGACATGGTAATGAGCTCACATCTGGCTCACGATCACACCCGTCCTAATAACCCGACCCAGGCGTCACGTCCCGGAGGAACGTCTGGTTTGAGGCCAGCCTTTAGAACGCCGAGGTGAGAACCTCTCACGAGATCCAATCTCCATCCCCGATCACGGCGTCTCACACCCCGATTATCCCGTCGCCACGGTGACACGTCCGTCACGTTGTCATGATGTCACCACGTTCACCACAGACGGCTCCAGCATCATCAGAGAAGACGCGACCCTTCTAAGTCGCTTTGGATAAAAGCGTCCAATAAATGACCAAATATTCATTCATTCATTATCTTCCGCTTTATCCTCTATTAGGGTCGTGGGGGGGGGGGTTCCCCATGCCCATCCAGGGGAGAACGTCTCGGGCGCTGGGCAGATACACCCAGGACAGGGCGCCAATCTATCGCTGGGCACACACTCACACACACACACACACTCTATATGGGGCAATTTGGAGAACTCAATTGACTTGATGCATGTTTTTGGACTGTGGGAGGACACCGGAGAACCCGGAGGAAACCCACGCGGACACGGGGAGAACATGGAAACTCCACCCAGATGGGGATTCGAACCGGGAACCCCTAGTGCTGAGAGGAGAAAGTGCTAACCACTAAGCCACCGTGCCGCCATGACCAAATATAAATACATAAATATAACAGAGGAGACTGAGGAACATAGAACCTCAGATCTGATGAGGGGGATCATTCAGGAATCGAACGTTACACCAACCAACAAACAACAAACGTATGAGGACACGCTGTAGCGTCGCCGGCTTTCGGGTCCTCACGATCACACCCGTCTTAATAACCCGACCCAGGCATCACGTCCCGGAGGAACGTCTGGTTTAAGACCAGCCTTTAGAACGCCGAGGTGAGAACCTCTCACAAGATCCAATCTCCATCGGACGGCCGTCTCGCACGCCCATTATCCCGTCGCCACGGTAACACGTCCGTCACGTTGTCATGATGTCACCACGTTCACCACAGACGGCTCCAGCATCATCAGAGAAGACGCGACGACGTTTATTAGTTTGGTTCTCGATAGTTGACGAGGAAATTGCCAGCAATGTCCTTGAACGGCCTCCACCCATCCACAGTGGAACAACTTTAGAACGTTCAGTGCCGATGTTCTGGCACCGAAAGCAGAAGGTCATGAACCCTCAATGTCCACACGCGACCGCCACATCTCTTATCGAACACCCCGCAGCGTCTCTTCACGCTTTGTGCAGACGTCAGTGGGATTGGACCTCATTATTCACCTTTAATCCTCGCAGTGAAAAGACTCATGCGCTCCCCCCCCCCCACGATGGTAACCCCGGCCCGATTGAATGGGCGTAAAGGCGGGTAATCGTCGGCGTGATGGAGCTTGTCGAGCTCTTAAAACGAGCGCCTCGGCTCATTTCAAGCTCGCACAGGTACCGCGCCGCCAGCTCGCGCGAGAACCTGGGAACTCGCAGCTCCTGCAAATCCGAAGGCGGCCGACGCCCAGAGGAACACAAAGCGCCGGCTGCGAGCGGATCCGCTGCAGCGGCTCCTTAATCCCGCCGACTTCAGAGGCGGCCCGGGTCCACGCGGCTCCCCCTACAGACCCGCTCGCACGGTACACGCGTGTTGCCATGACACAGTTTGGCCGTGTTTTCCGCCCGAAGAGAGGAACCGCACCGCTGCGATCACCTAATTACAGCAATTACCCCGCGGTGATTACAGCGGTTAGGCTCCTTGTAACGGCACATGCTAGAACCCACGTTCAAAGCTGATGATGTCATACAGTAGCAGAGTTTAAAGGATGACTTCGGTGCCTTTAGTAGCTTATCAAAGCGCGTTCCCTCCGGAGTCCAACCAGCCTTTCTAATCAACCCTCAGATCGGTGCTTACGCAAAAACAACCCATCTGGGAACCCATTGCATGTGGAACCTCCACTCAGTGTAATTAGTTTAAGGAGACGAGGAGGGAGCGGAACCAGCAGGAGGCGCACTGTTTAGACAAAAACATCGAGGCATCTATGCATTACACTTACTGGAGCTTTTATGACATCACAGTGCAGCTTGGTTCCCCATCTTTGCAGCTGGGAGGGCTTTCTACAAGATTTTGGAGTGGGTTCGTTCTCTTCTGGATGACTCGGCAATAATTCCCACAGGCACTGATGGTGAGATGGGAGGGGCTCTGTTTGCAAACTCATTTTTTTGGCTCTAGTTCATACCCGAGTTGTTGGATGAGGTCGAGGTCAGGGCTCTCACGGTCCTCCACACCAAACCAGTGAGGTGGCCCAGCAGTAGGGGGTGTCGGGAGTTAATCTGAAGGTTGGGTTGGTAGAACAAACAATGTGGATCCTTGACCAAGGCCCTTAACCCTTATATTGCCAAGGTTACCAAACTAAAAATAGTGACTGGCCCTGCTCTCAGACCCCAACCATCATGTTGAGATACTTATAAATCACTCTCGATTCAAAAAAATGGAGCCACCACTTCAGCTGATCTGGGATTTGAACCCACAACCTTCAGAGTGACAGCCCAACAGCCCAATACTTGAACATCCTTCTACAAGTTCTATATCCATCTGTTTCTCTACACACTTTGTCAGTCCCCTTCATTTGAGGACCACCACAGAGCAGGAGTTATTTAGGTGGTGGATGACCGCAGCACTGCCTTCACACAATGTGATTCGAACCAGCATCCCGTGTCCTAATGGAGGATTAGAGGTGGAGTTGCGGCAGAGCTACAGTCTCGATTATAGATGTACATGGTGGAGTGCACGGTGTTTAGAAACCTCAGCCGTACTGCAGTGTGTGACGCAATCGAACCAGAGACGCACTACACACACCACCACATGGTCACGGCAATGCTGAGAACCATCCACCACCCATATAGCACCTGGTTCTAACCGTTAAAGCACAGAATACAGTCAGTAAAGTGACTTTCATGCGCATTACTATTGGAAACAGTTGTGTGTGTGTGTATATATATATATTTATTTATATATATTTTTTATATTATATATATTATATATATATTTATTATTTTTTTATTTTAATTTACACACACACACAAAGTGCAGCTTTATGATCGCCGACAATGATGAAACGGACAGAACATGTAGAACCAGAGGCTTTGTGTAATAAAGCGTCAAGGGTGCAGATTTCCTCCCGCCTTTATTAACAACCTCTATAATAATAATAATATATATATATATATAAATGTAATATAATAATAAATTAAAGCTCAAATCTGCGTCATTATCGTTAACTTGATACAAAGTTTCATCTCCTAATACAGTTTTAAAGCAGTAAACATGCAGCACTGTGGGAGTTTATATCCTGCAGATGTTAAAATTGGGTGTGCAAACGTTTTACATGAACCCGTACGTCACATACAGTCGCTTTAATGAGACGCCGAACAAACGATGAACTGAGAATTCATTCATTCATTATCTCCCGCTTTATCCTCTATTAGGGTCGCGGTGGGGTTCCCCATGCCCATCCAAGGGAGAACGTCTCGGGCGCTGGGCAGATAGACCCAGGACAGGGCACCAATCTATCTCTGGGCACACACTCACTCACACAGACACACTCTATATGGGGCAATTTTGAGAATTCAATTGACTTGATCCATGTTTTTTGGACTGTGGGAGGAAACCTGAGAACCCGGAGGAAACCCACGGAGACACGGGGAGAACATGGAAACTCCACCCAGATGGGGATTCGAACCGGGAATCCCTAGCGCTGAGAGGCGAACGTGCTGACCATTAAGCCACTGTGCCGCCCGAACTGAGAATTATTTATTCATTTTTAATTCAGTAAAAGGCCACAAGGGGGCATGGTGTTGAGCATGTTCTCCTCTCAGCGCTAGGGATTCCCGGTTCGAATCCCAATCTGGGTGGAGTTTCAATGTTCTCCCCAAGTCCGTGTGGGTTTCCTCCGGGTTCTCCGGTTTCCTCCCACAGTCCAAAAACATGGATTCAAGGTGAATTGAATTCTCCAAAATTGCCCCATATAGAGTGTGTCTGTGTGAGTGAGTGTAAAGAGATAGACTGGCGCCCTGTCCTGGGTGTATCTGCCCAGCGCCCAAAAGGTTCTCCCCTGGATTAGGATGGGCATGGGCATGGATGGAGTAAAAGGCGGCATGGTGGCTTAGTGGTTTAGCATGTTCTCCTCTCAGCGCTGGGGATTCCCGGTTTGAATCCCAATCTGGGTGGAGTTTCCATGTTCTCCCCGTGTCCGTGTGGGTTTCCTCCACATTCTCCAGTTTCCTCCCCCAGTCCAAAACCATGGATTCAAGGTGAATTGAATTCTCCAAAGTTGCCCCATAGAGAGTGTGTTTGTGTCTCTGTAAAGTTATATACCGGCGCCCTGTTCTGGGTGTATCTGTCCAGCGCCCGAAACTTTCTCCCCTCGAGAACCACTAAACCCACCCACCCACTAACCACCACCCACCCTCCACCACCACCATTTACATTTACATTACATTTGGTCATTTATTGGACGTTTTTATCCAAAGCGACTTACAAGGTGAGCACAGGGTTCATCACAACATCCCTGGAGCAATGAGGGTTAAGGGTCTTGCTGAAGAACCCACATTGGTAACTTCAGTGGACCTGGGATTTGAACCCCCAACCTTCAGCTTGGACAGCCAACACCCCACCACTGAGCTACCACGCCACCACCACCACCACCACCACCCTCCACCACCACCCTAGTACAGTGTAAGACGTTATCTGATGGATGAATGAACTTCAGTAAAACTGAATGAGAAGCCGCCGCCGCCGTTGAGGATCAGTGCGCGCGGGCAGGTGAGGCGGCGCGAGGCAGCGCGCATGCGTCAGGTGGCTCACCTATGGAGACGAGGCGGATGTTCTCGCGGTCCAGAAACTCCAGCGCCACGGACACGTTCTCCAGCTTCATCTGGCGGAAGGTGGGCCGCGCGTGGTACTTCCTGTACATCTGCTTCTGGCTGAGCACCTCAAGCAGCGCGATCAGCCGCAGCCCGTCGCTCAGGTCCAGCTGCAGGTCCGAGATCCGCTTGTTCACGACCTTCAGGTGCTCGTTGCACCAGCGCGTGAACGTGTTCTGCTGGATCTTCTTCCACGGCGCGTCCTCCGCCAGGTCCTTCTCCGTCGCCGGCATCCTCTCAGCCTGCGCCTGGAGCTCCGTGCTTCTGTGTGTGTGTGTGGTTCTCTGTGTGTGTGTGTGTGTGCGCAGCGCGCGGGTTCCGTGCGTCCGTCCGTCTGAGCTCGCGCTCCTGCAGCACGAGCCTTTTTACGCTCCCCACCTTTCGCTCCCGGCGCGCATGCGCGTGCGCGGTGCCGTCACGCCGCGTCCACGGGGGCAATTAGCGAGCGCGCGCCGTAAACACCCCCCCCCCCCCCCCCAAGATTAAAAACCCGACATGAGGCAAAAGTCTGAGAAGGGGCTTAAACATCAAGAAGTATCATCACATTCTTATATACTGTACTCTGTTCTAATGCTCAGAACCCCAATAGTACCTCCACAGAGCAGGGGTTATTGGGCGGGGGCTTTAGTCCTATCCCAGCAGTGTGACTGAGGTGTTTAAATGAAACTACAGCAGCACTGCTGCACTAAAAGCCCCCCTCACCACATCAGTGTCACTGCAGAACTGACGATCAACAATCCACCACCCAAATGATACCTGTTCTGTATGCTCCTGACAAGAGGATGAGGGGGGGGGTTCCCCATGCCCATCCAGGAGAGAACATTTCGGTCGGGCGCTGGGCAGATACACCCAGGACAGGGTGCCAATCTATCGCTGGACACACACTCACTCACACAGACACACTCTATATGGGGCAATTTGGAGAACTCAATTGACTTGATCCATGTTTTTGGACTGTGGGAGGAAACCGGAGAACCCGGAGGAAACCCACACGAACTCGGGGAGAACATGGAAACTCCACCCAGATTGGGATTCGAACCGGGAATCCCGAGAGCTGAGTGGAGAACATGCTAAACCACTAAGTCACCGTGCCACCCTAATGGGATGAGATGAATATTCATTACTTTAGTCATTCATTATCTTCCACTTTATTGTATATTAGGGTCATGGGGGGGCTCATCCAGGGGAGAACGTTTCGGGCGCTGGGCAGATACACCCAGGACAGAGCGCCAATCTATCGCTAGGCACACACTCACTCACACAGACACACTCTATATGGGGCAATTTGGAGAATTCAATTGACTTGATCCATGTTTTTGGACTGTGGGAGGAAACCGGAGAACCCGGAGGAAACCCACGCGGACATGGGGAGAACATGGAAACTCCACCCAGATGGGGATTCGAACCGGGAATCTCTAGTGCTGAGAGGAGAACATGCCAAACTACTAAGCCACCGTGCCGCCATGACCAAATCTAAATAAATGAATATAACAGAGGAGATCAAGGAACATAGAACCTCAGATCTGATGAGGGGGATCATTCAGGACCCGAACGTTACACCAACCACAACAAACAACAAACGCATGAGGACACGCTGCAGCGTCGCCGGCTTTTGGGACTTCATTCCGTCCCCTGCCAGGGTTCTGCAGTTCCGCCGCGGTACCACGCGGAGATAATCTCAGGGCGCCAACCCATCGCTGGGCACATACTCACTCACACACACACACTCTATATGGGGCAATTTGGAGAATTCAATTGACTTGATCCATGTTTTTGGACTGTGGGAGGAAACCGGAGAACCCGGAGGAAACCCACGCAGGACACAGGGAGAACATGCAAACTCAACTCATATTGAGATTCGAACCTGGATCCCCAGCACCGAGAGGTGGACGTGCTGACCACTACACCACCGAGCCGCCCATGAGATGAATGTTTCAGAGTCCCGACGCCTCACACGATCCAGGATCACTCAGCCCGACGTGAGCCGCATTCCCAACCACATGATTACACATCAGAACCGGAGCGCGCTCGAGGTTCCGCCACCACACCGAAAATCCCCCATGATTTTCACTTCAGAACTCGAACCACCATTTTACACTCAAACTAAAACGGGAACTCGATTCAGACGAGAACCGAGCAGATCATGATCCTCCTCGAATTAAATCCTATAAACAAAAATAGCGGGCGGCACGGTGGCTTAGTGGTTGGCATGTTCTCCTAGGGATTCCTGGTTTGAATCCCAATCAGGGTGGAGTTTCCATGTTCTCCCCGTGTCCGTGTCGGTTTCCTCCGGGTTCTCCGGTTTCCTCCCACAGTCCAACATGGATCAGGTCAATTGAGTTCTCCAAATTGCCCCATATAGAGTGTGTGAGTGAGTTAATGTGTGCCCAGTGATTGTTTGGTGTCCTGTCCTGGGTGTATCTGCCCAGCGCCCGAAACGTTCTCCCCTGGATGGGCATGGGGAACCCCACCGCGACCCTAATATAGGATAAAGCAGAAGATAATGAATGAATGAATGATGAGGGTTAAGGGTCTCGCTCAAGAACCCACATTGGTAACTTCAGTGGACCTGGGATTTGAACCCCCAACCTTCAGATTGAGAACCCAACACCTGAACCACTGAGCCACCACGCCCTCATAAAACTATATTCTCATCGAGGTTCTGGAGTATTGCATCACAGCTCCGTGCAAACACACCACACCCACTTTAACACAACTGTTTACTGTTCTTAGAGGGAGAACAGGTTCTCACACGACCTGCTTGTAAACAGTGAGAACCTGGGAACGTCGCAGAGACGGACCTCGTTCCGTTACTCATAAACGCATCATCCCCGTCCGTCTCAGACCAACACGCCGGCTGCAGGGTGACACGCGGGGGTGAATCAGGACGCTGACGTCGCGGGCGGCGACACCTCCGGCGGGACGGCGGCGATGATGAGAAGCGTTACGGGACGCTGGATTATCACCTCAGGGTTCGTACCGTCATCTCTCACGCCCCGCCGTCTGCAGTACTCAACTCGCTGAGTCACCGGACGCGCTACGTCACCCGCCGCGGGGGCCGCCGCGCACCTGGAGACTGCAGGCTACACTTAAGGCGTACACAGGTCTGTACACAGGTGTGTACAGGTGTGCAGACAGCCAATCAGCAGGTCACAGACTGACAGGTGTAGCTAGAGTTCAGGTTCCACTGTGTAGAGTTCATGATTTGGGGTCCAGATCAGATCCCTTTCACCCAGGGGTTCTGAAACATCTGGAGTCACATGGTGGAGGTTCTGTCCGCTACTCTGTTACTGTTCTCCTCATCCAGAACACCGCCAGCGCACTACAGCAACGACCTCAGACGACCTTCATCTTCAGAGGAACAGAACCTCACTTCCATTGGACCGGTGGCTCTGTAGTCCGGCCAGAATGTTACTGCAAAGGGCAGAACTGCTGAGATCGGCGTCTTCTCATCCAGAACACTGCCAGAGCACCACAGCAACGACCTGAGAACCTTCAGAAAATTGGACGTCTTTGTACCTGAAGAACAAAATATATTTAAATGTAACTGCAAACCCCCCCCCCCCCATTCATTCATCTATTATCTTCCGCTTTATCCTCTATTAGGGTCGCGGGGGGGTTCCCCATGCCCATCCAGGGGAGAACGTTTCGGGCGCTGGGCAGATAGACCCAGAACAGGGCACCAAACCATCGCTGGGAACTCACTCACTCACACAGACACACTCTATATGGGGCAATTTGGAGAACTCAATTGACTTGATCCATGTTTTTGGACTGTGGAAGGAAACCGGAGAACCCAGAGGAGACCCATGTGGGGGAACATGGAAACTCCACCCAGATTGGGATTCGAATCGGGAATCCCTAGTGCTGAGAGGAGAACATGCTAACCACTAAGCCACCGTGCCCCCCCCCCCCCCCCCCCCCAATGTGTATTAAAAAAGTATTTTGATTCTGATTAGGGCGGTATGGTGGCTTAGTGGTTTAGCATGTTCTCCTCTCAGCGCTAGAGATTTCCGGTTCAAATCCCAATTCGGTTTCCTCCCACAGGCCAAAAATATGGATCAAGGTCAACTGAATTCTCAAAATTGCCCCGTGTGTCTGTGTGAGTGAGTGTGTGCCCAGCGATAGATTGGCGTCCTGTCCTGGGTGTATCTGCCCAGCGCCCGAAACTTTCTCCCCTGGATGGACATGGGGAACCCCACCGCGACCCTAATAGAGGATAAAGCGGGAGATAATGAATGAATGAATAAATACCAAACTCTGAAAACAGGTTCATTTGTATGAAAGACGTACTTTGCCCCTAAAATCTCAGTGCTGAGTGAATGACTTACTGAAAAGCCTTTAAGCTCTTATGGTTCCCATTTCTCTGATTTCTGGCCAACTGCACGCTGCATAACCTGCTAATCTGCTAATCTGATAAATAAGGGCGTAAGTGTGTGTGTGTGTGTGAGTGTGTGTTCTACACAAATCCACACCGCTGCCTTGATTACCAGTTTAAACATACTTACTCTTCAGGACTAACCGTAAGGACCCTGCAGAGGGTTACATACTCTCCAATCACAAAGCGCCAGCACCCTCGACCACACACCTTGCAGTTTGTTTGAGGGCGTGGCCGTGTGTCATGACGACATGATTAATGGGCGTGTTTTGGGTGTCATATACAAATAAACCAATCACATGCTGTTCCCTTTATCAACCCCGTGCACTCTGACTTTGGCAGATTGCTATTTCACTGGCGCAGTGCGACCGACTACGGTTTCCGTGGTGACGCTCTGATCAGGTTTGATGGCCACGCCCCCCCCGGCCCCCGGCCCCCGTGCAGAGCGCTGACTTTCAGGCGTCACTCAGAACCACGTCAGGAACCGAGTGACGGAATCGACCCGGTTCAGACAGAACAGCTGAGTCAGCAGAAAGAGCCAACGAATCAGATACCTGATACCACACCCAGAGAGGAGCCCGTCACAGCACCAATCAGGTAACAGGACACGCCCCCTTCCTGCTCCATTCTCTCCACTTACTGTGAAGACGGACTTTGTAGTTCTACAATTCCATTCTGTAGTCCATCTGTGTGTGTTCTACAGTACATACTGTGTTCTCTAACATTTTTTTAACGATTTCAGGAACCTCGCCACGTGTGCGGACCGAGAAGCAGCTAGTAGTAATAACAGTAACAGTTCTAATGTACAGAGAACGTGATCACGTTTGGTATGATGTGCGAAGTGAGACTCGTTTTAAAACAAAGCATTGTTCCAGAAGAGGGAAGAGGAGAACCAAAAAATGGAAGCAAACCTGAGATGTAAATCAGGGTGGAAGTACGACGCGCCTCACGTCCAGAACTTCTCCTGCAAACCACAAGGTCCACGATCGAGCGGCCGATACCCTCCGTTTATTCATCCATTATCTCCCGCTTTATCCTCTATTAGGGTCGCGGTGGGGTTCCCCATGCCCATCCAGGGGAGAACGTTTCGGGCGCTGGGCAGATAGACCCAGGACAGGACGCCAATCTATCGCTGGGCACACACTCACTCACACAGACACACTCTATATGGGGCAATTTGGAGAACTCAATTGACTTGATCCATGTTTTTGGACTGTGGGAGGAACCCGGAGAACCCGGAGGAAACCCACGCGGACACGGGGAGGACATGGAAACTCCACCCAGATGGGGATTCGAACCGGGAATCCCTAGTGCTGAGAGGAGAACGTGCTAACCACTAAGCCACCGTGCCGCCCCTCCGTTTATTAAAACATCTAATAATTTAGAACGAAGATGGACATGGGTGAGAATTTGCATGTTCTCCCCATGTCCTGGAACCCTCCGTATCATCTCCATCAGGTTGTTAAGCAGATGCTGTTCCCTAAAGTCCAGTTCAGGGTCGTACATGATGCCCCACCACCTCCCCCCACCCCTGGAGCGATGAGGGCCTTGTTATTGACCTACAACAGTAACTTTAGTGGCTTTTGGGATTTGACCAGGGCGGCACGGTGGCTTAGTGGTTTAGCATGTTCTCCTCTCAGCGCTGGGGTTTCCCGTTTCGAGTTTGCATGTTCTCCCCATGTACGGGTGGGTTTCCTCCCACAGTCCAAAAACATGGATCAAGTCAATTGTGTTCTCCAAATTGCCCCATATAGAGTGTGTCTGTGTGAGTGAGTGTGTGTCCAGCGATAGATCGGTGTCCTGTCCTGGGTGTATCTGCCCAGCGCTGAGAGGAGAACATGCTAAACCACACTAAACCACAGTGATTTATATGATTTTATCAAAATAAATCTTTAACATGAAACCAGCAATTTTTCCTGCTCTAATAACATCGCTGTAAAGTCGGCGGCACGGTGGCTTAGTGGTTTAGCATGTTCTCCTCTCAGCTCGAGGGATTCCCGGTTCGAATCTCAATCTGGGTGGAGTTTGCATGTTCTCCCCGTGTCTGCGTGGGTTTCCTCCGGGTTCTCCGGTTTCCTCCCACAGTCCAAAAACATGGATCAAGTCAATTGAGTTCTCCAAATTGCCCCATATAGAGTGTGTGTGTTTGAGTGAGTGTGTGCGATAGATTGGCGCCCTGTCCTGGGTGTATCTGCCCAGCGCCCGAAACGTTCTCCCCTGGATGGACATGGGGAACCCCCCCCATTGCCCTAATAGAGGATGAAGCGGAAGATAATGGATGGATGGATGGGATTTACCCCCCTGCCCCCACCCTACCCTTCAGACTGATTACCACTGAGGCCACGCCCAAACCTCTTGCAGGTGGATTTTAGTTGGGGGTGTAGACGACTGTCCAGCGTGCGTCCTCATCTGAGATTGGATTATCGGATTTAATATACAGGACTTCTGGGGACATAATCCATTAGATTATCAGATTAAGAAACACTCCACATACACAGAGTGTCCACATATTTTCGGTGTGCAGCGCTTGGCTTCTCACCGACGTTCTGAAATCAAAACATTGCGAGTCTGACGTGCGAAACCCGTCCAAAGATAAAGGAACTGAGGGCATCATGAGGGAACCGACGCATTGTTTACATAATCCCAACGACAGCCAACCCAATGACTGTTTTACGTATCATCGTCATGGCAACTGCGATGTCAGTCCTGCGCTACCGCAACCAGCAAACAAAGTTCTAGATGAATGGAGGTTGCACCTCGTTATTGTAACGAATTCTCAACACAGAACAGAAGTGTCGGCACGGTGGCTTAGCATGTTCTCCTCTCAGCGTTGGGGATTCCCGGTTCGAATCCCCATCTGGGTTTCCACGAGTTTCCACGTTCTCCCCGTGGGTTTCCTCCGGGTTCTCCGGTTTCCTCCCACAGTCCAAAAACATGGATCAAGTCAATTGAGTTCTCCAAATTGCCCCATATAGAGTGGAGGAGTTCTAGATGTGCCTCGTTATTCCAACAAATTCTCAACACAGAACACGGTGGCTTAGTGGTTGGCATGTTCTCCTCTCAGTGTTGGGGATTCCCGGTTCGAATCCCAATCTGGGTGGAGTTTCCACGTTCTCCCCGTGTCCGCGTGGGTTTCCACCGGGTTCTCCGGTTTCCTCCCACAGTCCAAAAACATGGATCAAGGTCAATTGAATTCTCCAAATTGCCCCATAAAGAGTGTGTGTGTGAGTGAGTGTGTGTCCAGTGATGGATTGGCGTCCTGTCCTGGGTCTATCTGCCCAGCGCCGGAAACACCCCCCCCCCCCCCCCCCGACCCTAATAGAGGATAAAGTGGAAGATAATGAATGAATGAAAGAACAGAAGTGGACTTTCTGACAGAGGTGTCAATCATTTCGCTCACGTCCTTGGCTCCGCCCCCTCTTCCCTAATTGGCGTGTTCGTTAGTTAGTTTCTGTCCTGTCTGCAATCTGAAGACGGTCAGTGGCGGTCAGCGGTTTCCGTGGTGACGCTCTGATCAGGTTTGATGGCCACCCCCCCCCCCCCCCCGTGCTGAGCTCTGACTTTCAGGCGTCACTCAGAACCACGTCAGGAACCGAGTGACGGAATCGACCCGGTTCAGACAGAACACCCGAGTCAGCAGAAAGAGCCAAAAGAGTCGGAGTCAACGAATCAGATACCTGATACCACACCCAGAGAGGAGCCCGTCACAGCACCAATCAGGTAACAGGACACGCCCCCTTCCTGCTCCATTCTCTCCACTTACTGTGAAGATGGACTTTGTAGTTCTACAATTCCATTCTGTAGTCCATTTGTGTTCTCTGTTCTAATGCTCAGACCCACAATAGTACCACCACAGAGCAGGGGTTATTGGGTGGGGGCATTAGTCCTATCCCAGCAGTGTGACTGAGGTGTTTACATGAAGCTACAGCAGCACTGCTGCACCCCCTCCCCCCCACCACATCAGTGTCACTGCAGAACTGACCAGAAACAATCCACCACCCAAATGATACCTGTTCTGTGATGCTCCTGAGAACCAACAGGGGACTAACAACAACAAAGAACACAGATGGACTACAGTCTGGAATTATAAAACTACAGCCCTAAATAAAACATAGCACCACGCAGACGTTAGGACACGCCCCCTTATTGCTCCATGTTCTCAGTTCCACTTTCTTTAAAGATGGACTTTGTAGTTCTACTGTCCACAGACTGTAGTTCCATCGGTGTGTGTTCTACAGTACATACTGTGTTCTCTGTTCTCTAATGCTCAGAACCCCAATAATACCACCACAGAGCAGGGGTTATTGGGTGGGGGCATTAGTCCTATCCCAGCAGTGTGACTGAGGTGTTTACATGAAGCTACAGCAGCACTGCTGCACTAAACCCCCCCCCCCCCCCCCCCCCCCCACCACATCAGTGTCACTGCAGAACTGACCAGAAACAATCCACCACCCAAATGATACCTGTTCTGTGATGAGAACAGGGGACTAACAACAACAAAGAACACAGATGATGGACTACAGTCTGGAATTATAAAACTACAAACTCCATCTCTATGGTAAGTAGAGGACATGGATGTTAATCATCAAAAAAGGGGGCGTGGCCAAAGTTCTGACTTGGGCTGGATGCATGAATGTCAGTGTTGTGGGAGTGTTAGCTCAGTGGTGTTGGGTTATCAATCTGAAGGTTGGGGGTTCAATCCCAGGTCCACTGAAGTTACCAATGTGGGTCCTTGAGCAAGACCCTTAACCCTCATTGCTCCAGGGATGTTGTGATGAACCCTGTGATCACCTTGTAAGTCGCTTTGGATAAAAGCGTCCAATAAATGACCCCCCCCCCCCCCACCGTCCGGTGTTATTAACCCCATAAGAACATGACGTAGTGCCGTTGGTGCCACTGATATCCTTTATTTTGTGAATATTATGTACATTTTCACACATACATTTGTAAGTACATATTTACAAACAATGCCGCGCGTTCAGACGTCCTCAGCGTGTCTCTGTAGCTGTTTGTGTACGAAGAGCTTTCCAAAACAAAGAAACCCCAAAAAAAAAAAAAAAAAAAAAAAACCTTTACGAGAGAAGCGTGCTTAAGGACGAACTCCGCGACGGAGAACCACTGTGTGCTACACCATGCTTTGCATTACTGTGTGTTGTATATGTTGTGTGTGTGTGTGTGTGTGTGTGTGTGTGGAGTGGGGGGGGACTAGAGAATTATTTATCTATTTATTTCTCACTGTGCATACAGAGTGTTTTACAAAAAACAAAACAAAAAAAACAAAAAACAAAAAAAAAAACCCCAAAAAATAATAAATTTAACTACGTATTATGTACAGCAGACAAAAAGGCCACCCCCCCCCCCCCCCCCCATCAATTGCATCACGGTCCTGACCCCCCACCCCCCACCCCCCCGTCGTAAACAAAACGGACCACGTGGAAAGCCGCCGCTGTGCTTCTCATCAGTAGACGAAACGAGACCCTCGGTTTCTCTGGCGGTACTAACATTCGAAACGCTAGACGATCTGAGGGCGTCGATCCGCGTCCGGTTCCGTACGACGCACGCACTGTAGTGTCGAAAGCACACACACACGGAAACGACGACGGTGAACAATGACCCGCGAGTTTAGTGACGCCACGTTACATCACGAGAGACGTGAATGTGTCTGAGTGTTTACACGCATCCCATAATGATTCAAATCAGGCACTTGAACCCCAGCGCTGTGCCCCCCCCCACGAGTACGACAATTTGGCTTCGCATCGATTCGGTGAACCACATTCACATTAAACATGGCAAACCACGAAAAAACAAACAAAAAAAAAGAAAAAAAAAAAGAAACGGTTTGGTACCCACGAGGAAAGACGAGCCGCTTCGGGCCTCCGATTCCCATCTAAGTGAAAAAGCCGATATATTTAATCTTTATCTAGAACGTACTAGAATACATATAAGACCCATTTCCCATCTTCTGCTCTAAAGAATATATACATTTGATCTTTAAAAGGTTCCCCCTGGACACCCTGGGCAGCGCTTTGCGTTCTCCGACCGCGAGGAAGGTGAAATGTGAACTAGGCCTGACCTCGCCGACAAACCGGGACAATGTGTCTACAGGGCGAGTCGTGCGGTGCGCCGATTGGTCGGCTGCGTCAGGAGGTCCTGGACAGGCTGGGATACAGCGCCGCGGCCGTCACGGCAACCATCACGGCGACCACCGGCATCCAGGGCATCCAACCGCTCTGAAAAGAAGACGCAGACAAAGAGAGAAACGTGGGGGTTAAATACGGAACGTGGATGGAGGCAGAGCAGCAGCGGCGGCACCACCACGGCGCTGAGACACAACAAAAAAAAACAGGAGAGGGGGATTAAAGACCCGAGAGACTGGAAGAGAGAGATGAATGGAGGTGGAGGTGGAGGACGTGACAGAAGCAGGTCGGCCGAATCAAACACGGCGTTCTTTAGGTTCGAAAACAAGAAGAAAGAATAAAATATAATAATAAGAGAAAAGCCGGAAATGAAAGAAGAGCCGTGTTTAATTCCGGAACGGAAGCGGGCCCGACCTCCACACGTGGTCCACGCGGGACAGACAGCACAGATGACCGGATTAGTGCAGGAACGGGATGAAGAATGGAACGTCAGGGTGAGGGTTCCCCTCGAGTGTCGCCAAGCTCCGAAACGAGGATTTGGAGGCCAAGCGCGTGGACATGCGTTAATTATGACAGTCGGCTTAATGTGCAGAGTACAGAAGAAAGGAAACGGGTGACACACACACACACACACACACACAGACACAGACGCACAACACACACAGACACAGACACACAACACACACGGGACAGGAGCGCTCATGTACCTTTCTACCACAACTGGCCGAAGCACCAATACAGCAAAGCCAGGATAAGGCCGATGGAAATGGCTTGGACAGGCTGCAATATGGATGGCTAGAGGAGGGAAGGGATATTAACAATAATCAATCGTTAAAAAAAAAAAACAAAAAGAAAAACAACAAAAAGAAAAGAAAAATCAATCAACAGGGTCTGAAGGGATAGGACTAAAACTCAAAAAAAAAAAATTAATAAAGCACCTGAATGGACAGAAAAGTGGCCGGCGTCTGTAACGTTGGACAGAAGCAGATAAAGTAGAACAGAACGCAGAACTAAACGGCAGGGATCGGCGTTAAAGAGCTTCTCCGCGTCTTTAATCCAGTTCCCGGTGAAACAGAACCTTAAAGGGACGATACGCGACCCTCGGCGACCGGCAGGATCAAACCCGATATTCAAAGTGGACATCAGAGTGTTCCGCCGGCGGTCCATTGGACGCTGGCAGATCCGAGACGAGAGAATAAAAGGACTGGACCCTCGGAACATTCCTGATGATGGCTACAGGTTACGGATATGAATTAGAAAGCCGAACCTTATTTTAAGGTGTGTGCACTGAGCTTGATGACCAAACTTTTTTTTTTTGTCGTCATGACAACAAACCAAACACTATTTTTTTTTTTTTTATAGGTTTTGCTCATATTTAGGTCAGAGGTTGGGCAGCGCCCCATAAGCCTCCATGTTTCCGAGGTTGGTATATCAGAGATGCTCCTCCACCCAAACCCCAACCTCCACTGCACTGTACAGTGTGGAACAGGCATCCTGCGTCCGTGTCGGGCCCCATCGAGACCTTTTTCCCGTGAACCTCTCGTGCTTTAAGGCTTAATTTCATTATTTCATTGAGTACAGCATACATTCCTTTAGGTGGTCGATAAGCAGTAGGTACTCACGTTCTTGCCCTGCTCCTGCAGCAGCTTCAGGTTCACCTTGCACTGCTCCAGCTCGTCGTTAATGGAACGCTTCTCCTGCTCCGTCTCCTCGTACCGCTGCCGCAGGTCCGACAGCTGGCTCTGAGTGTCCTCATACTGATGCAGACAGACAGGTTAAACCGTGCACTTCAACATGAACTCACGGCTCAGACCACGTTCGGGTGCAGCACCTCTTTCTGCAGGTTCTTGGTGCGGTCCTCCGCCTGGGACAGCTGCACCTTCAGCCTGCCGGCGTCCTGCTGGTGCTGGTTCTGCATGGAGCCCAGCTTGTTCTCCAGGTCTCCCTGAGTCTTCTCCAGAGCGTTCAGGCTGCAGCTCAGGGTGGCACTCTGCTCCCTGGAGCTACGAGACGGGGGACACAGAACAGTTCATTTATATACGGACAATTTATTTAACATGTATATATACACATACAGGGCGGCACGGTGGCTTAGTGGTTAGCATGTTCTCCTCTCAGCACTAGGGATTCCCGGTTCGAATCCCCATCTGGGTGGAGTTTCCATGTTCTCCCCGTGTAGGTTTCCTCCTGGTTCTCCGGTTTCCTCCCACAGTCCAAAAACATGGATCAAGTCAATTGAATTCTCCAAATTGCCCCATATAGAGTGTGTCTGTGTGAGTGAGTGTGTGCCCAGCGATGGATTGGCGCCCTGTCCTGGGTCTATCTGCCCAGCGCCCGAGATGTTCTCCCCTGGATGGGCATGGGGAACCCCACCGCGACCCTAATAGAGGACAAAGCGGGAGATAATGAATGAATGAATGAATATACACATACATTTTTATATATATATATATATATATATATATATATATTACATACACACACACATTCTACCATCTGCCACACAGTGCACTATATTTTCCAATTTTACACACATACATATACACACTAATATATATATATATATATATATATATATATATATATATATATATATATATATATATATATATATATATATATATACATATATATAAATAAATAAATACATATAATACACACACACATATATATATATATATATACACACACACAGTATATATATATATATATATATATATATATATATATATATATATATATATATATAACACTTTGTTTTTTAATTAGCAGATATGACATACTGTACACATGCCACTTTACATTTACTTATTGCTCCTATTTTTTTAGTACTTTGTAAAATTTATACTGCACTTATTGTTAATTTTTTATTGTTAATTTTTATAAAAAAAAAAATTATTTTTATTTTTACTGCACTTGGTAAATTTTTTATTTATTGTTAATTTTTAAATTTTTTAATACATTATTCTTGTTTTATTAATACAATTTTTTATATTGAGTTTAGTTTTGCACTCGGCCGGTTGCTCGTCTGTATCGGAATCTGTACGATTGCAGATCTGTGGATTTCTGTTTACCTCAAACTTACCTTCATTCATTTTAACCATCGCTTCAAACAAAACAACGTAATAAAGCTTCTTAATTATTCTTAATTATGTCGTCAGGAGGCTGCAGTAAATTTGAGAACCTTAGGAATTTCATGCGTTTTAAATGTTTAGTACAGTGTGGTTCTCCACCCGTCTGAGGAACATCAGCAGGTGACCTTTAAATGCCTGGCATCACATTCACAGCTCCGTCCTCCAGCGCCGGCTCAGGACACTGGTGCATTGTGTGAAATGAACAGAAGAACTGAGAGCGACGGTCAGCTGACAGTCAGCGGTGTCAGATTCGAACTTTAGGATCCGGGATGAAGAACGTTCGGTTCGAACGTGGCAGCCGATCAAAGAACATACAGTAAAATACAAGACCTTCAAAAGTTTGTTTTGGAGTTTTATAATTACAGACTGTAGTCCATCTGTGTTCTCTGTTCTCTATAGAACAGGTATGATTTGGGTGGTGGATTGTTGATTGTCAGTTCTGCAGTGACACTGATGTGGTGAGGGGGGGGTTTAGTGCAGCAGTGCTGCTGTAGTTTCATTTAAACACCTCAGTGACACTGCTGGGATAGGACTAATGCCCCCACCCAATAACCCCTGTTCTGTGGTGATACTATTGGGGTTCTGACCATTAGAGCAGAGAACACAGTATGTACTGTAGAACACACACAAATGGACTACAGAATGGAATTGTAGAACTAAAGTCCATCTTTACAGTGGAACTGAGAACATGAACACTATGTGGAGCAAAAGGGGCGTGGCCAAAGTTTTGATTGACACTGGGGCCTTTATATTAACTTTGCTTTCTCTTGGGGTTTCATTAATGTTGCCATTAAATTAAAAAAGCTAATACATTTATATATATATATATATATATATATATATATATATATATATATATATATATATATATATATATATATATATATATACACACACACACACACACACACATGTGTGTGTGTGTGTGTGTGTGTATATATATATATATATATATATATATATATATATATATATATATATATATATATATATATACATACACACACACACACACACATATATATATATATTTGTTCTTGTTTTGCTTGCAACAAAGCCGTAAAGCCTTAAAATGGGCGTGGCCGCTCAGGGGTAACGGTGCAGGTCCATTTCTCTGCAGGCGGGGGATATAAACCTGAAGTTCACTGTAATTAACACTTGATGGCGCTCACCTGTGTAGCTCCTCCTCCAGCTTTTGCAGCTTCTCCAGCAGACCCGCTTTCTCAGAGCGCAGCGACTGGCACTCGGTGTGCAGGTTCGAGCACTCGCACTGCAGCTTCTCCAGCTCGGCTGCACACAACACACAGACGTTAATACAGCTCTCAGAGCAGCTGGTGACACCCAAACACGCACCCCAAACACCACATGAGAACATCCGAAAAGAGGAAGTTCACCTTTAACATACATTTAACAAACAAACAAACCAATGAAAAGCCTTCTAGTGGACACAGCAGGGGTGATAACGTTCCAACTGGCAACATGTTATTAACACTTAACTGACGCAGTGAGTTCAGCACAGCGCTGAAGATGCAGGTTCGAATCCCAATCTGGGTGGAGTTTCCATGTTGGCTGCTCCAAATTGCCCCACCCAAGTTGCCCCTATGTAACGTGTGTGTGATGGTGCGTATCTGCCCAGCGTCCGAAACATTCTCCCCTGTATGCTCCCCCATGAGACCCTAGTAGACGATTAAGCGGTCAAGATCATGGGCACGGTGGTGTTCACGGTGGATCCACCAGGGGATCCAGATTTAAATCCCATGTTCTCAATTCGGGTTTACTCATACACACACCACAAAAACATGGGTTCAAGGTGAATTGACTACTCTAAATTGCCCCTATGCAGTGTGAGTGAGTGTGTGTGTGCCTAGCAATAGATTGGCGCCCTGTCCTGGGTGTATCTTCCCCGTGTATGGGCATGGGGGAACACCCCCCGTTAAACTAGTGGTAGAACTTAGCAGAGGATATTGAGAACCTTGCAGCACATGTTCTTGTTCTAAGGGCAATCTTTCGTCAGGTGGTTGATTAATCAGGAACTACATTCATTCATTCATTATCTCCCGCTTTATCCTCTATTAGGGTCGCGGGGGGGGGGGGGGGGGGGGGGGTCCCCATGCCCATCCAGGGGAGAACGTTTCGGGCGCTGGGCAGATACACCCAGGACAGGACGCCAATCTATCGCTGGGCACACACTCACTCACACAGACTCACACACAGACACACTCTATATGGGGCAATTTAGAGAACTCAATTGAATTGAACCATGTTTTTGGACTGTGGGAGGAAACCGGAGAACCCGGAGGAAACCCACGCAGACACGGGGAGAACATGGAAACTCCACCCAGATTGGGATTCGAACCAGGAATCCCTAGTGCTGAGAGAACGTGCACAATGCCACCGTGCCGCCCCAGGATCTACATGGTTCTGTGAACTCGTTCTGTGTTCTGTGGAGCTCGTTCATGGTTCTGTGCATACCGACGCAAGGTTCTCACAGCGCCCATTCCCTCGTTACTATCCCGTCATTTAGAATCCGTCCTCAGCGGCGGATTCGATCAGACATTCCGCGCTTCGCCCCGGCGGCGCTCCAATCACGCGCACGTTTACAAACACGGCGCGCGGATCCGAACCGAGCGGTGAGAAACGCAGCGGGTTCTACGGGAAGGAAAGTTTCCATGACATGGGACTGTGTTATGAAAAGCAGACCCCCTCTGAAGAACCCAAATAGATACCAGGTGTGAGCCATCAGATCACTCCGAACACCAACCCCCAGTTCCGACCCCAAACCCCCCCCCCCCCCCATCCCCATCCCCAATTCAAGCTCTGGGTTCTCCGGGTGTGGATTGCGGCGGCCGACCTCGCGATGTGATGAGATCACGCAGAACGCCGTACGTGCCAGCGCTCGTTTTAGGATTTGTAAACGCCTGGGGGGGGTGCGGTGGGGGGGGGAGAGCCACTCTGTTATGAATGTCGCAATGAGTGGTTCCGTGTAAATGAGGAGAACGCAGACGTGCTGACAGCGCAGGCGGTCCACTCAAATATTTATACGGCGCAGGCTGCTTTGTTGAGGTCACGGCAAATGAAACGCCATTTAGAACCCAGAAGGCGGGACAATGAGGAACACGAACCTGGCATGGATCACGGTGGAGGACAACGGGTTCGGGGTCCATAACGTGTTCACGGCTCATGATCCATCTAACGACACGCGGAGAACAGGGGTTCCGGGGTTCTGCGATTCGGAGTTATTAATTTACACAGATTTTTTTTATAATAGTACGTTGTCTCAAAGCGATTTAGGGCGTTTGAAGCTTGACCGCGGCGGCGAAACTCGCCTACTGTCAGGATTTATTAAAAGTTATAAAAAAAAAAAAAATTATATATATATATATATATATTCATTCATTCATTATCTTCCGCTTTATCCTCTATTAGGGTCGCGCAGGGTGGGGGGGCGGGGTTCCCCATGCCCATCCAGGGGAGAACGTTTCGGGTGCTGGGCAGATACACCCAGGACAGGACGCCAATCTATCGCTGGGCACACACTCGGTCACACACACACACACACAAAACACACACTCTATATGGGGCAATTTGGAGAATTCAATTGACTTGTTCCATGTTTTTGGACTGTGAGAGGAGACCGGAGAACCCGGAGGAAACCCACGCGGACACGGGGAGAACATGGAAACTCCACCCAGATGGGGATTCAAACCGGGAATCCCTAGTGCTGAGAGGAGAACATGCTAAACCACTAAACCAGCGTGCCACCTACATACATATATATATATATATATAAATTAGTTTGAGAGAGCAGCGTTTAAATACGAATATCTATAAATCTAATCATATTCTATATTAATAATTCTTATGTATACTACATTTTATATATACATATATATACATATATATATATATATATATATATATATACACATACACATATATATACATATACATATATATATATATATATATATATATATATATATATATATATAGTAATTTACTTTATATATACATATGTATATAGTATATTTATAGTTGAATATTCTATATTAGATTTATAGTAGCGGCACGGTGGCTTAGTGGTTTAGCATGTTCTCCTCTCAACTCTAGGGGTTCCCGGTTCGAATCCCAATCTGGGTGGAGTTTCCATGTTCTCCCCGTGTCCGCGTGGGTTTCCTCCGGGTTCTCCGGTTTCCTCCCACAGTCCAAAAACATGGATCATGGTCAATTGAGTTCTCCAAATTGCTCCATGTAGAGTGTGTCTGTGTGTGTGTGAGTGTGTGTCCAGCGATAGATTGGCGTCCTGTCCTGGGTGTATCTGCCCAGCGCCCGAAACGTTCTCCCCTGCATGGACATGGGGAACCCCCACCATGACCCTAATAGAGGATAAAGCAGAAGATGAATGAATGGATATTTATAGTTGTATATTTTATATATTCATAGTCGTACATCCTATTATATTTTACAGATCTATATACTAAATTTCTAGCTCATTTTCTTCATTAAAATTTAAATTTACGTCTAACTTTAATAGAACGGGGTAATCGGGGTCCGTGACCCATAATTTCGTGTTCGTCTCATGAACCGCATGTGATATTAATGATGATAAAATGTTCTTAAATCTGCCGAATCGAATGTTCCCGACCTACAAACGTGTAAACAAGCCAACCAATCACACGGCGGAACCACGATCATCATAAGAGGGGAACCACCTTGGAGCTGGGCGGCCCTCTCCTGCTGCTGACTCTGCAGCCTGAAGTTCTCCTGCAGGGAACCGATCTCATTCTCGTAGGAGGCCGCCACGTCCTTCCACTTCTCCAGTTCGGCGCCGACGGCGGCCAGGTCCGTCTGCAGGGCGGCGATCTCGTGCTCCCGCTCGGCCGTGGCGGCGTCCATGGCTTGCCGGAGCATGAGCACCTCCTCCTGGGCGCTGTAGAGCTCGTCGCGAGTGTTGGAGATGGTGTCCTCCCGCTGCTCACGCAGAGACTCCATGTCGGACTGCAGCTTGGCCAGTTGAGCTAGAAGGAGGACGGGAGGTTCCACAGGTTAGACGCGGGGAGAACCGAGGACTTTATTCTGCAAAGACGGGATAGGCCACGCGCGGACTCACTCTGGAGGTACAGGATCTGTTTGGCGGATTCCTCCGTCTGCAGCCGGTTGGTTCTTCTCTCCTCCTCAAGAAGAGCTGAGAAGATGATAGAGGAACGGAACATGGAATGAGAACCGATACAGATTTATTATTGTACCGTATTTTCCGGACTATAAGGCGCAGTCTGAATTACGGGGTCTATTTCTGTATTTGAAAATTTTAAGGATTATAAGGCGCACGTCCGATTTCTGGGAAAATTTTAGGCTTTTAGGTGCGCCTTATAGTCCGGAAAATACGGTAATTTAGAACATTATTGTTGTCTTTTATTGTTTTTCTTTGTAAGGTGACCTTGAGTGTCTAGAAAGGCGCCATCAAATAAAATGTATTATTATGTGAGATTAGGATTAAACTATAATACAATCGAACATCATCGAGTGTACAGTATACAAGATGTGTGGTGGTTCTCCGGGGTTCTAGATCAGACACAGAACATGATGGTAAGCTGACGGTACCTTGCAGCTCGAGACACTTCTGTTTGCCGGTGTTGGCGAGCTCCTGCGCCTCCAGCAGTTCTCTGTGGAGGTGATGGATGGCCTGCTCTGGATCACTGAGTTCCAGATTGGCTCTCTGCAGCTCATCTGTGTGAACAAACAGAAAATTCTTATAAAGTGATTCATTTGTGAGTCGCGACTCGGAGTCAAGTCATGCTTAAAATTCCCTAAGCGATTCAGTAGCACGTGAACCACTTGCGTATCCAAAAGATACAAATTAAATTAAACACAAGAGAAATCGTAAAGTATTTTCACGCGTGGTTTAAATAGCAACACTGTGTGAATACATCTCCCTGATGGGCGTGGCCATCTCCAAATAAGGGCGTGTTCAGGGACATTTCTGGCACATCGCTTTAAACCTAGGAGCACCACCGACCCAAAACAACCTCTCCAGACGTGGACGGTAGCGCATTGAGTCCAGGTAGCTACGCTGCTTAAATAGCAATCCACCAAAGTCAGAGTGCCACCTGCTGATTAAAGGGAACGGGGAGTGACGCGCTAATTGGTTTATGGAACTATTAACACGACCCAAAACAACCTTTCTAGACGTGGACGGTAGCGCATTGAGTCCAGGTAGCTACGCTGCTTAAATAGCAATCCACCAAAGTCAGAGTGCCAACTGCTGATTAAAGGGAACGGGGAGTGACGCGCTAATTGGTTTATGGAACTATTAACACGACCCAAAACAACCTTTCTAGACGTGGACGGTAGCGTTTTGAGTCCAGGTAGCTACACCGCTTAAATAGCAATCCACCAAAGTCAGAGTGCCACCTGGTGATTAAAGGGAACGGGGAGTGACGCGCTAATTGGTTTATTGAACTATTAACACGACCCAAAACAAACTTTCTAGACGTGGACGGTAGCGCTTTGAGTCCAGGTAGCTACACCGTTCAAATAGCAATCCACCAAAGTCAGAGTGCCACCTGCTGATTAAAGGGAACGGGGAGTGACGCGCTAATTGGTTTATTGAACTATTAACACGACCCAAAACAAACTTTCTAGACGTGGACGGTAGCGCTTTGAGTCCAGGTAGCTACACCGCATAAATAGCAATCCACCAAAGTCAGAGTGCCATCTGGTGATTAAAGGGAACGGGGAGTGACGCGCTAATTGGTTTATTGAACTATTAACACAACCTTTCTAGATGTGGACGGTAGCGCTTTGATTCCAAGTAGCTACACCACTTAAATAGCAATCGACCAAAGTCAGAGTGCCACCTGCTGATTAAAGGGAACGGGGAGTGACGCGCTAATTGGTTTATAGAATTATTAACATGACCCAAAACCCCCTCTCCAGACGTGGACGGTAGCGCTTTGAGTCTAAGTAGCTACATCGATTAAATAGCAATCGACCAAAGTCAGAGTGCCACCTGGTGATTAAAGGGAACGGGGAGTGACGCGCTAATTGGTTTATTGAATTATTAACACAACCTAAAACAACCTTTCTAGACGTGGACCGTAGCGCATTGAGCCCAGGTAGCTACACCGATTAAATAGCAATCGGCCAAAGTCAGAGTGCCACCTGCTGATTAAAGGGAACGGGGAGTGATGCGCTAATTGGTTTATTGAACGTTAAACACGCTCATGAATAATTAAGAGCATTAGTCCGTGACTCTTGCGTGGGAACGCCGACACGCCCGGAACCGAGCCGTGTGATGCATGATTGACAGCTCGTTTATTCTTTAATCTTTTGTTTTCAGCTGAGGACAAAAGTATCGCACACATTTGCCCCTCTGACATCAAACACCCGAAGTCCAGTCCGGATCCAGGACCCACAGGGCACAAGGGCGGCCGGTTCTGAAGGTTCCGAGGGTTGGATGGAAACGGCGGGTGTCACATGTTCCGGTTTAAAGTGGAGATGATTAATCGGCGCGTTCCGCGGCGGCACGACAGCAACAATCGTTTGTTTGGTTATTTCAGGCGCAGCGCGTTCGTCTCGGCTCGGCTTGGACGCGGATCAGAGGCGCGCCGGCTCCAGATCCAGAACCTCTCGAGGGGTTCGCAGAACATTTAGACGCAATTGTATACAGATGCAAAACCCGTAATCGAAGAACCCAACTGGGTCAGAGCTACACAGAGCGAGAAGAGAAACTGCACCCGCCGTGTTGCCCAAATGTTCCCTAGAGTTTAGTAACAGTTACATATTTGGACACGCCCACTTATAGCTACACGTTCTCAGTTCCACTTCCCGTAAAGATGGACTTTGTAGTTCTACAATCACAATCTGTAGTCCATCTGTTTGTGTTCTGCAGTACATATTGTGTTCTCTGTTCTAATGGTCAGAACCCCAATAGTACCACCACAGAGCAGGGGGTATTGGGTGGGTGCATTAGTCCTATCTCAGCAGTGTCACTGAGGTGTTTAAAGGCTGCACTAGAACCCCCTCACCACATCAGAGTCACTGCAGAACCGACAATCAATCCACCACCCAAATGATACCTGTTCTGTGACACTCCCTGGACACGCCCCCTTTTTATCCATCACTTCTTCTAAAGATGGACTTTGTAGTTCTACAATTCCATTCTGTAGTTCATCTGTGTGTGTTCTGCAGTACATACTGTGTTCTCTGTTCTAATGGTCAGAACCCCAATAGTACCACCACAGAGCAGGGGGTATTTGGTGGGGGCATTAGTCCTATCCCAGCAGTGTCACTGAGGTGTTTAAAATACTGCACTAGAACCCCCTCACCACCACCACATAAATGTCACTGCAGAACCAACAATAATCGATCCACCACCCAAATGATACCTGTTCTGTGATGCTCCTGAGAACATAGAGAACGGAGAACCAACAGTCCGGTACTTAAAACCATGACAACCAGAATTACACTGAGGATCAAAGTGACTTTGATGTTACAAACCCGGTTCCGACAGACAGAACCCGGTTTTCAATTGGACCTTTATTGGACTTCCATTACGGAGTTCTAACGCAAGCCCCGTTCCAAACCCAGCGGCGTTAGATGTGGAGAACGTGCGGCGTGCACCAGCAGAACCGAGCCAAAACCACCACAGCTGGACGTCTTCCCATCGACTGCAGACCTGCGACCCCCCCGAACCCCCACCTCCGTCAGAGGGGGGGGGGGCACCCATCGTCGTTTCCACACGCTCTCCAGAGATGACAGGCTCCGGCAGAACCTCGCCTCCGTCCGTAAACCGCCGGGGATCACGGTTCTGTTTACAGATGTCAGCGCTGAGCTCATGTGTTATTTTCGGCCCGGCTGATTGGACCTCGCATCCGCTGGCTGCCATGTGAGGTTTCGAGGTTTTCAATGAGATCAAGCAGGAGATGATGTAACAAATAACCCCCCCCCCCCAACCACCCCCCCAACCACCCCCCCCAACCACCCCTCAACCACCCCCCCAACCACCCCCGTCTCTGATCTCCTGCCAAGGATGTAATGAGAAGGCAGAACGTTATCCACGGACGCCGCCGCTAATCACAGGCCTCGACGGAAACGCGGCGAGGTGATGCGGCATCAGAACCGAGACGTCATTAGAGACGAGTGAAGGGGAAGAGAACTGAGCTGTGTTAGAACCACAGAGGAACGTTCACTGGTCCAAACGCCACCACAGTTACAGTACCAGGCAAAAAGTTTGGACACACCCCATTTTTTATCCATCACTTCCCGTAAAGTCCACCTGTTTGTGTTCTACAGTAGAACCCTCAGTCAGAACCCTAATGGTACCACCACAGAGCAGGGGTTATTGGGTGGGTGCATTATTCCTATCCCAGCAGTGTGACTGAGGTGTTTAAATGCTGCACTAGAACCCCCTCACCACATCAGCGTCACTGCAGAACCGACAATAAACAATCCACCACCCAAATGATACCTGTTCTGTGATGCTCCTGAGAACATAGAGAACGGAGAACCAACAGGGGACTAACAACATCAAAGAACACAGATGGACTACAGTCTGTAATTATAAAACTACAAACTCCATCTGTATGATAAGTGGAGGAGATAGAGGATGGAGCAAATAGGGGGCGTGGCCTGAATAGCCGGTACTCCATTCTGTAGTCCATCGGTTTGTGTTCTACAGTACATAATGTGTTCTCTGTTCTAATGCTCAGGACCCCAATAGTACCACCACAGAGCAGGGGTTATTTCATTAGTCCTTTCCCAGCAGTGTCACTGAGGTGTTTAAAATACTGCACTAGAACCCCCTCACCACATCAGTGTCCCTGCAGAACCGACAATAATCAATCCACCACCCAAATGATACCTGTTCTGTGACACTCCCTGGACACGCCCCCTTTTTATCCATCACTTCTTCTAAAGATGGACTTTGTAGTTCTATAATTCCAGACTGTAGTCCATCTGTTTGTGTTCTACAGTACAGACTGTGTCCTCTGTTCTAATGGTCAGAACCCCAATAGTACCACCACAGAGCAGGGGGTATTGGGTGGGGGCATTTGTCCTATCCCAGTAGTGTCACTGAGGTGTTTAAAACGCTGCACTAGAACCCCCTCACCACATCAGTGTCACTGCAGAACCAACAATAAACAATCCACCTCCCAAATGATACCTATTCTGTGATGCTCCTGAGAACATAGAGAACGGAGAACCAACAGTCCAGTACTTAAAACCATGACAACCAGAATTACACTGAGGATCAAAGTGACTGATGTTACAAACCCGGTTCCGACAGACAGAACCCGGTTTTCTATTGGATCAGAACCTGGAGTGATTATTAAATGCTGCTGTACTTTGTCCTTGTGTTTTATAAATTTTAATTCCTC